>CM064489.1:35171465-35263965 GCA_032716605.1 Paralithodes platypus | reverse complement strand
GCCAAAATGGCAAGATAGAACAACCTCCAACCTCAAAAGATGAAGGAATACTGGCTCTCCCAGCCTGCAAAGGGTTGGATATAAGCTGAGAAGTGTTGCCAACTCGAGATCAGTGCTCAAACGGTCGTGGTACCAGGCACTGCCTGATACTGGCAGTTACAAAGAAAGTATATTACTGACGGCTCCCTGCCGTTGCTGGGACTGGGGAGTGACTTATCTACTGACGGCTCCCTGCCGTCGCTGGTACAGAAAGGGTTAAGGAGTAGGGTTTCATGGTGGAAAGGTTTAAGAATACGGCTGTTAGATCTAAATGCTACCTGAAGAAAAATTAAGTATCACCTCGTATTCTATGGTTGCGTCACCAAAATGTTGTCCGAAGAGAAATGTGACCGATCTTTCTTACTACAGGATATCTAGATTGGACTGTGCTAGTGGGGCTACCAGACAAAACCAAGGATCGTGACAATGATAGAAAATATTGAACAAGTGTGCTGAGTAGAGGACATTATCTCCACCAGGGTGTCAAACCGGAGAAATATTGTTTGAAGACTTGAATGAATATGAGAAGGAATACAGGAAAATTAAAATGATATGTAGAATTATGTTGGCCATTTGATCACTTCCAAAGAAATAATTTGAAATATAAACGTAATTATAGCTACACATGTATGATATTAATGACTACAAATACCGGACTCGGCTATCAATGGACACCCTGACCTCCACTACGCGTGCAAGCCAGAGCACATGTTATCTACATTCATAGACTATAATGAGCCACTTTGGTCCGTGGCCGTTTATGTCTGCATCAGTTTTATCTGTTACCACTTTGATCCATGGCCTTTTTGAACTTGTGATACTCTCGCTCAAAAGCCTTATCCCCTTCTTTTCAACTTATACTTCATTTTCCTCCTTTGGTATATAAATAAATCATTCCCAACACAACTGAACAACACAACTATAATGTTAAAGGAGATCATTTTGTTCTCTGACCGGTTCGGGAAAAGCTGATTGGTGGAATCAGTTGCATCAGTATTGGCCGAGTGACCCTTTTGGTTTGTGGTCTATTGGCAGAGCAGGCGAAGATGATGGGCAGTTTTTGTCTGTGAATATTTTTGTCGGCAATCATTTTGATTAAGGGGGGTGATCTGCATTTTGTCTCTCTCTGGGTTGTATCCATTCGGCCCCATTCAGCCTACTGTTTTAAGAAGCTTAACCCTTTCAGTACCGGTAACCTCCTTTTAACTTTATTCTGGCCACTGTTAGACAATTTTAGGTTATGGCTGCGTCAGTAGGAAGGGCGTTAGGCCAACCTAACGGGACAGTGGCTGTTTTGATTTTGTTTTGGTCTAGTAATAAATTGATTCATTTATTTTTAGTTTCCTCGCTAGACCTTCATCAAGCTTAGAAGAAAAAAAACTAGACCCCAATCAAGATAAATGTGTACATTATTCGGTAGAAAAATTCCCGGCCGGAGGCCGGTTTCTCTTAAAATTACAGGCTCGCTATCGCTCGCCAGGAAAAAATCGACACCTAAATGGCACGAAATGTCTTAAAATTTACATTGAAATTGGGCGAAAGGTGGTAAAATCGCCAAACTAATGGGCCTAACTTCTTAAAATCTGAAAACTAATGGGGCTAAACAGGAGGGAGAAAGGGGTTCAGAAAAACGACCCATCTCCCCTTAACTCCCATCCAGTTGCTCAAGGGTGACAGTAACCCCTATATTACAACTACCAGTGCTGGGGGAAAATATTGGACGCTTTTAAGTCGTATCACACGAGCTTCTATAATCAACATTTAATGATCAACATTTTTCTGGCAACATTTCTGAATTATTGTGTTCTGGTATAGGAAACTAGACTGATGATAGATGAACCTAGGTGACAGAAATATTATAAATGTTTACATCATAAGCTGCCAGACCAGTGTTAAGGATACATGTTGAGGGAAAAAGCGCTCGTATGATACCGGTCTTAGAGTTTGACTCGATTTCGGGACCACTGGATGGTACACCAAGACGCTCTCCAATGCACCAGCTAGTTGGTTCCTATCTACTACTAGGTAAACAGAGGGTGTGGGGAGATAGCCCATCCAACTTGTGCTGATAAATACTACAAGTAGAACTTCAAAACTGCGAGTTCACTCCACAATAAAAGCGCACCCCGGATGTTCATTTGTCCCAAACATTTATCTTCCCAAACTACGGGCTGTACACAAACTGAACCACTGAAAGTATAGGTGTTCCCCAGCAGCCTAACAACAACAACTTTGGTACAATTCTCCCTCTGTTGCCCCCCCCCCCCCCCCCCCCCCCTCCGACACACACAACACACGCACCGCAGCATAATCACCACTCGCAGTAAAAATGTTGCCACGAGTTGAGGCTGATTCACACCCTTTTACCCACAACTTTTGATCGACAACTTTATCCTGGACACGTTCAGGGATTGTTGTACCCTGGTTTTGGCGACTAGAATGAAGCTATATTATTTTAGGTGACAACATTATTTAAAAAGTGTCATTCAGGCGCTGCCGGACCACAGCTGCCCATTAAAAGTTGAGGGGAAAATGCTTGCGCGAATCCACCTTAAATTTGCTGGCCAAAATAACTGGGCTGCAGATGTTTGAGGACTAAACTTTTATGCCCCTGTTTTTCTCTAGTTAGCTCAGTGCGGTACGTGTTTGAAGAATGTTTTGGCTGGAACCGCGGGCCGAGGAGTTTCGCTTCGTCTAGTTTTATGTGACCTAATGACCTGTTTTCAGAGTTTGGGGTCTTGTATCAGAATGACCTACGGGGAGGAAAGAACGGTAGCCTTAAGGGGAGATGGGTCGGTTTTCTGGTTCCCCTTCTTCCTCATGTTTCCCCATTAGTTTTGAAATTTGAGGGAAAAGGGTGTCCAGAAAATCCAGCCCATCTCCCCTTAAGCTGCACAAAACCGTCTAGACTGTAATATAAAAGACGTCGTCGGTACAGAAGGGTTTACAAATGTTGCTCGGGCACCGTATCATCAGCCAATCAGCTAAAAGTAGGGTTCTCAAACCCTAAATGAGCAAGTGAAAATTCGCCAGGTTAAAGTGTTCAACTAGTTTTCCACAATGACCCAGCATGCAATTACTCCTGTACTCATGTGATGAGTATATAGCACGCCTATCTTCTGATCTATCAACTATTTCCGATTGAGGCAGATACATTCTTGTTACTTTCACTGCTTCCAAAACCAAATGTCTCCATCTTTCTCATGTCACGATCTTCTACACGACTCTCCCTAATTATACAATACACAAATCAACCCTTCATCTTCTATCATCTTTCACTATTCTTGGTGATTCTTTCTCTCCTGACCTTTCTTGGAAAGATCTTATTACCACTCTTGCTAAAACAGCTTCCCAGAAGTTATGCGTGCTCAACCATCTCTGTGCGTGCTTTGTCACCGCACAGCTTCTTGCTCTGTATAGGGGCACAGTGTTTCCATATATCGAGTATTGTTCACATGCGTTAAGAGGTTCCACCCATACCGTACTTCTCGAAAGGGTAGAGTCAAAAGTATTTTGTTTCATCAATTAACTTCCTCTTATGTATTCCCTTCAATTTATGTCTACAAGACACAGTAGTGCATCATTCTTACTCTTCTATCGCTATTTCAATAATCAGATTTCTTCACAGCTTTCTCAGTGTATACCTCCTCCCTTACGGAGAGTGGGGGGCACCCACTTGTTAAAACATTTGCACCCCTATTATGTCCAACTCTCTAACCCATCAGTGAACCGATTATCCCAGTCTATCTTCTACTCAACAAGTAAGCTTTGGAACTCAATGCCTCAATTTGCCCTTTCCTCATAAACTTAAACTGCTTCAAGATCTGTGTGTCCAGACATTTTGACTCTAACGTACCTTGAATTTCGCTCTCTGTCAATCTTTTATTTTTTTGAGACACTTGTTACAGGTAGTTTTGCTTTTTGTTTCCTTCATACACATATACATACACACACATACTTACACATACATTACATCACACACACATAGCTTACGTACACAATAATCTATCTACCTATTGCCAGACGCCTTCATCCCCGAAAGGGTGGACAAGAATGAATCGCCTCCATGCACTTCTTTCCTCTGTCAGCCGTGCTTCTCCTCCCACTCAACACCACTCCCACTCATATATCGCGCAATTCCATCCTTCCACCTTACTCTCAGTCTGCTTCTTCCTCTTTGCTCTTCCACCTCACTTTCGTAAACTCTCTTAGTCATGCTCTCGCCCATCATGCGTTCCACACGACCTAACTTCCTCAAGGTGTTCCTTTTCACACTCTCCATAACTACACATCCACACCACAGCCCTCTCATACTTCCTCATTCGTCTGTTTATCTCTCCATGTAACTCCACACGCACTTCTCAAGTAACTCATTACCACACCTCTCGCTCTTGGTTCATGTATCTCCAACAACGTCCATGCTTCACTCCCGTACATCAATGTCGGGATTTCAACACTATCATGCAATGCCTTCTTTACGTCCATGCTCACTAACCTATAACACAATAGATCCCCAAAATAGACACTCCCTAAAGACTAACATTGTAAAGTAGACCACCAAATATGGCCTCGAATAAGTACCCCAGAATGAGAACCCCAAAGCCAAACCTCCCCCCCCCCCATAATAAAGAAGAAGAAGAAATACATATATATATCAATAAAATATAATAAATCAATACAAATAAAATGAATACTAAAAATTAATACAAAATAAACCCCGGGATCAGCCCCTAAAGTGAACGGTACCTGCAGCAAGTGGTTCTGTAAATATAGTGTAGTGACTGGGTTGACACACACACACACACACACACACACACACACACACACACACACACACACACACACACACACACACACACACACACACACGCTTTCAGAGAATCCTTTTAAAATGTACAACTATTATCTCGACTCCAAAATCATCTGCAAACGAAGTACATAATATTTAACTGATCAAACACCGGTAGCTCTTGTGCAATTTCTTGCTTTGGTCCTTACTGTAACTTAATATAAGATAAAGTTTAGCATCAAACTGTTCCTTTGTACATTTTCAGCCAACGGCTGCAACTATTAATATAACCGTTTATTATTATCACTATTATTTACACACACACACACACACACACACACACACACACAGACACACAGACAAACATATAAATAGTCATATGTACAAAATAAGATCCCCACAATAGAGACTCGCTAAAAACATTGAAGAAACCCCAAATTAAGTACCCTAGAATGAGACCCAAAACAAGACCTCCAAAATGAAACCTCCCAAATAGTAACCCCGGAATAAAGGGCCTAAAGTGAGCAGCGGCCCCTGCAGCAAGTGGTTTTGTAATTAAAGTGTAGTGGCTGGGGCGGAACCTCTCGAGCGGAAGGACCTCTCACACACACAGAGACCTACACACACACTGACCATACATATAGACAGTCACAATATATACGCACACACAATGGAGAATTCACCAAAGACGAAGCACAAATGAGTAATGCCCTCAATACCTTCTTTGCATCAGTTTTTACAACAGAAGACCTCAGTGATATCCCTACACCATTGCCGATTCAGATTGATAATTCAGATGTTCTAAGCAATATCACCGTTACAGAGAGAGAAGTATTGAATTGTTTAGATAAACTCAAGGTAAATAAAACGCCAGGACCTGATACAATCTCGCCTAGAGGTCTAAAGGAAGCTAAGGATGAGCTATCCAAACCACTGACATTACTATTCAATAAATCCTTGCAGTCTGGAACTATGCCTGATCAGTGGAAGCTATCCAACGTAACACCGATATTCAAAAAAGGCAGCAAATCCCTACCCAGTAACTATCGTCCAATTAGCTTAACCTCAGTTGTATGTAAAATGCTAGAAACGGTCATACGAGACAGACTCGTAAATCACTTAGAGGAAAATAACATACTTAAAGATACTCAACACGGCTTTCGTAAACAACGTTCCTGTTTAACAGACCTCTTAGACTTCTTCCACGATATCCTCAACCTCTACGATGAGAGTAAAGCTGTAGATATTATATACCTTGATTTTCAAAAGGCCTTTGACAAAGTTCCCCACAAACGTTTACTGCTAAAACTAAAAGTGCATGGAATACAAGACGGTGTGTTGAAATGGATAGAAAATTGGCTCAGCAACAGAAAGCAAAGGGTAGTCATAAACGGTAAGGCATCTAAATGGACCAATGTAAGTAGCGGGGTACCCCAGGGATCGGTACTAGGACCAATTCTCTTTCTAATTTACATCAACGACATAGATGAGGGTCTCACCTGTACAATCTCAAAATTTGCTGACGATACAAAAATTGCAAATAGCGTACTCTCAAAAGAACAAGTTGATGATATGCAACACAATCTAGATAAATTGTCATGTTGGGGCCCAAATTTGGCAAATGAGTTTCAATGCGGATAAATGTAAAGTACTACATGTCGGATACCTAAATGAGAAAGCAAACTATTCGATGAATGGCACTCAGCTTAAGAATGTAAACAGAGAAACCGATCTGGTAGTAACAATATCGAGTAACCTAAAACCGAGTCAACAATGTTCAGAAGTTGTTAAGAAGGCAAACAAAATAATTGGCTTTATAGGCAGGTCATTTGAGCATAAATCCAAAGAAGTTATCCTAACCCTTTACAATTCCTTAGTCCGCCCTCTTCTGGAATACTGCGTTCAATCCTGGTGCCCTTATTACCAAAAAGATATTAACAAGCTAGAACGAGTTCAACGTAGAGTTACCAAAATTATACCTAGCCTAAAGAACAAACCATACGAAGAGCGTCTTAGAGAATTCAATCTATTTCCTTTAACCCAGCACAGATTAAGAGGTGACTTAATTCAAGTGTTCAAAATCATCAAAGACATCGACAATATGAACTGTAGTAAGTACTTCACTATCGACCAATCTAATTACACGCGGGGAAACGGTTGCAAAATTATTGGTAAATCTTTTAACTCGCACGAATCTAAGAATTTCTTCTTCAATCGAGTTGTCAACTTGTGGAATGGGCTTCCCCGAAACGTTATAGACTGCATCACCGTTGATTCATTTAAACTCCGCCTAGACAAATATCTCTCAAACCCGCGCGACTGGACTGACTGCGTTTGTAAATGAATAACTTTATTTTATCCCCCCCTCAGTTACTAACCCACCTGTCCTCTACTAACTTCCTAATCCTGCCACGGACATTAGTTCCAGGGCAGTAATTCCCTTTCCAATGTTCCCTTACCCACTCTAAACCACTGTTTGGACACTTGATCCTCAGTGTTTTGGAGGACAAGCAACCTAGAAGGGTCACTAGATCTGTTGTTGCTTGATTTCCTTTGTACTCCTTTGTACACGTACATATCTCTCTCTCTCTCTATATATATATATATATATATATATATATATATATATATATATATTGAGTATATATAACAAATACACGTGAGCCACTAAATGTTTCTAATCTCTCAGTGGGGTTCGAACCGCCGACCGTCAGGACGATAGCCAACTGCCGTGGTGTAGTTGATTAAAGCGCCGGCTATCGTCCTGACGGTCGGCGGTTCGAACCCCACTGAGAGATTAGAAACATATATAAATATATACATATATATATAATGTATATATATATATATATATATATATATATATATATATATACTCGCTCATATTACAGTATATATTATATTGTCTCTCCCAAACATGCAAACAAACACATCACACATAGTACACACACACACACACACACACACACACACACGCAGGAAATAAGAATAATAGGAGAGAAGGTCTGGAGTGTTTGCGACTTTAGCCCTTGGAATCCAGAAATCCTTCCACAGAGGAAATATATCGTTCTTCGCTGCTTAAAGAAAATAAATAATAAATAAATAAACAGAAACAAAACAAATTTTTAGGATTTTCTGTTATTGGTATTGTAGGGAAAGCAGAAATATATAGCACCTGAAGTTCATTGTACTGTATTGTGTTGTCCTATAATGTATATGCTTGTTAAAACTATGATATATTTTTGTTAGGCAAGATCTTCCAGATTCCCCGACAGTCGAGCCCTGAAGCCAAGGGACACAGAGGGTGAAATCCACTACCCAGGTAACCCCGACGTTGATAGTAGAGGATGTTCTAGTTCCCCAAACCCCCACAAAGTACCCGAAGCCAAGATGGATACTAGGGACAGATCAAGTCCCATCCAACTTTTTCGGTAAATGAAGTCCTCAAAAGGTACTAAGAGGAGGAATAGGAAATAGTAGAATGCGACAAGGAGGAAAAGGAGCCCAGAGCCACTCCAGCACCTGCACCCCTAATGAACTTCCACCCACACGCTTCCCTTCTCTGCCTCCTACATGTGCAGTTATCTCTTGAGAGCAGAAGTACTTCAAAGGTTGTAACCGACTTAGTGGACAGCACTGTTAACAAACAATGTTATTCCACAGAAAGGAAACTAGATATGCCTAGGGCTGAAAACCGTACTTCTGAAAAAAGATAAATTTACTACCTCTAGCCTGCTGCAACTACCAACAGATTTAACTCTGTCGCCCAAATGCCCCGAGCTGGAGGAGCTACAATCTCCGCTCTAGGAAACGCCAGTGAAGTTGACTCTTTCAAGCAATTATGTCGGGAGTGGAAGGAGGAGCTCCCCCACACTCTCAAAGCCTGGAGAGAAGACTCGCCGACGAAGTAACCAGTTCCTGAAGCAGTAGCATCCTCCCTTGTTCCTGAAGCATTCCTGAAGAAGACTAGAGACAAGCTCCTTGACTCGCTAGCTAAAACTCATGATTCCTAACGTACCGTAGCAGTTTGTCCCCTTGTGTTCGAGTGTCCAGTTCCTGAAGTAGCAGTGCCCTCCCACCATGCTTCTCAGTGGGATCAGAGACGAGCTCCCTACCTAGCTCTCTAGCTGTATCCCTTGTTCCTAAAGTGATTCTGAAGTAGCATTGCCCCCCCCCCCCCCACCCTTTGTTCCTTAAGAAGATCAGAGTTGAGTTCCTTTCTAACTCTATCCCTTGTTCTAGTAATAACGTTGAGCCTGAGTGCCTGTGAGCTGTGCCAAACAGACATAGCCTTAAAAGCAGTTTTAGTAATTGTAGCCTTATATTCTTCAATGTTACATTCTCATAATTTACCCCTTAGTTTTTGCCCAGCGGGTCCTAACCTTAAACTTTAATTTCAGCAATTCTAAGCTTGTATGCACTAAGCAAGTCAGGGAAAACTAGAGACTATCTTTGAATTCTCGTGTTCTGTGAACAGCGAGTTCCTGGCTGCTAGTGTAACTATGCTCTGGCTCGGCAACTTGTGTATGCCTTGAGTACCGTACTTCAGGAGAAGAGTATGGTATTGGCTGGTGAGACTGCAGAGGGAGGAGGAAAGTTGAATTCTTTTGAATAGCGACTGTGTACTGAGAAGCTGGTTTGGGGTCCTTACATAACTGGCTAGAGGATCGAGCGTTTCTCCTCCAGCAAGTCACAGGGTTTACAGGATTACTTGCTCTGGATCCTGATCTTGGAAGTTGAGTGATGCTTTCATGAGTTTCAAGTTGTCTGTCTCGATCAATAGAGTGGAAGCCAGCCAGAGAAGAGTGCAAAAACTGGAGAAACTTCGTCCCTTTCCAGGAGCTCACAGACAAGGAATCTTAGCTATCTACATCTATAAGGATGGGATGGGACTCTGACGAAGGGGACTTTTATCACGCCTTCTGGGGTAAAGTGACTGTGGGGAGCTTGGGGAGCTATATCTGGGTTAGGCCAGGATGTATATGTCTACTGGTCCGGGGCTATTTGAGAGTTCTGGCCAACTTCTTTACAATATATATATTTTGGTATATATATAGTGTGTCGGGAGTTGTGCCTAGGCTCCTAATCTATTGCATGTCAATATCTGAAGTTGGGAGGATTCAAACTACAGTCACCGTGGGATGTCATTCTAATTGACAGCAGTACGAATCTTGGCTGAGGTCAGAACAGTTATGCAAGTAACTCACATGTAATTGTGAAATAATATACAGTATATATATACAGTATATATATATATATATATATATATATATATATATATATATATATATATATATATATATATATTGTTACGTATCTTGATCCTCAAGTGGTTAACTTGATGAATCTAGATAGCACAGAGATATATATTAAGGTATCAGTCAGCTGAAGGCAAAACAAAAGTAAAATCTAATAAAATAATTTCCTGTTGTTGCTTCCTTTCCTTTTGGATCTTAGGACTTAGTATCCTTTATTGACTGATACTCTTTAATTATGAAAAATACTTAAACTAATTAAAGTCATGTAGTATTTATAAAGAATTATTATTTAACCGAAGCTTAGTAGGCTATGGTTATGAACCGAATAAGTTATACCTAAAGAAGGACTATTAATTTTATAAAAAGTCTTGAAAGATAAATATTAAAGTAAGAATATTTCTGTCTCTTACCCTTTTTGAAATGAATAGATAGTTTTCTTATATGTCCTTTTATTTATATTTAATGTAATTATTCTTGGTTCTTGTCTTACGTTAATAGGATTATATTATTATTATCATCAGGAGTAATATCAAAGTCACATAAAAAGTTAGATATATATTTAATAATTAGTTAAATGTATTTCTTAACCACGTAACATTGAAGTTTAATTAGGAGTAAATTAAGTTACAGGATCGCTTCATAGATTCGATTCAGGTCTCACTCAAATAATATGAAAAGCAAAAATAATATTTTGAAGCTAAAAGAATTTTCTTCAGCTTAGGACATCACTATAAGTAATATTAACACAGCCATGTTAGTCTAAGGCGATATTACTAATACGAGACAATAGCATCACCGTACTAAGCACCGTTAAGCAATGTAAGCTTAATTCAAAGAAAATGAAAGAACTCGTAAGTATTAATATAAAACAATAGTATTACTTTCATCATAACCCAATTACTTAAAGAGTTGCTTTAGTCCACAAGTTAGTCAACTAAAATAGTTAAGTACATAAATAGTAGCGTTAACGTTAATTCGCAATCAAATAGTTAAGCACATAATAGTAGCGTTAACGTCAATTCCCAATCACATATCTCACTAACCAACATAACGTAAGTGTTTACACCGAACACACTTAACACACATTTATATAATCTGACTGACAGTCACAATCCCATTATAATACTTCACCCCGTCTTCCTCCAGCTGCAAGTTCACCTTCCCCAACTCCAAATGAGACTGATTTGAATGCCCACAACTCGGGTCTTATATACTAAACAATGATGGTCTAGGAACGAATCAGGAGGCGAGTGATGGTGCGCGCTCCAATCATAGCTCCTCTAGTTGCATAACAGGTGCCTGGTCCATTCACAGCTCCTGGCGTCGATCATACGTCATAGCGACGCGTCGGGTCATCGAAGTAGTTTGCAGGGTCCCCTATGACGCACGCAGGTGTGAAGGCTAGTTTGCTGGTATGCGGTGAGCTGGTTTCCCCACTCGCTAGTTCGCTCGCTAGTTTGCTTCACCGTTTGGGTAGTGTGAACCTCCTTCAACTCTAATTCTAACTCTTAAATTAACATACAGGGCTCCGTATGTCAGACCTCCCCCCTAGAAAAGAGTTTAAGGAGTATAGTACATAATAGTAAACATAATACATAAATAGATTCACCACCAGATTGGCAACAGCAAGATTATAATGAGGATATAATAAGGATATCACCCAAAGTAGGCAACGTCTCCAGGTACCACATCAGAACATAGCCGGAACGTAGCTGGAGCGTTACTCGAACTGCAAGGCATCTCACAGCTGAAGGCTTGACAGCGCACTACTAAAGCATGATATTTACCTCGCTACAAGGGAGAGCTAAATGCCAAAATCCTCTCATTAAGTTAAACTTACTGCTGCATGAGGCCAACATGGTAAATGTCATCTTTGATCCGTGGCAGTGGGTAGGTATCGTTCTTTGTGACAGCATTAACTTGCCTATAGTCCCTACAAAACCTATGGCTCCCGTCTGGCTTTGGCACAAGTATGACCGGACTACTCCACTGGCTTAAGGCCCTAGTGATCAGTTCGTTAGATAACATAAAGTCAAGCTCGACCTGCAGTATACTCCTGCATTGTGGCGAGACATGGTAGGGGGATAGTTTAATGGGAGTTGCATCCCCTACGTCGATGTCGTGCACAGCCAAAGAAGTGAGCCCTGGAGTATCACGGAACACACTGGGAGACTGAGATAAAACAGAGATTAGTTGGTTCGCTTGATCAGAGGGAAGATGACATAGTTTAGATGGTAATTCCCTCCAAGCCACTGAATTATACTGAAAGTTGGATAGGCTATATGACAAGTCAAAGTCTGCATGGATACCTTCAGGCTCTGGAACAGTCTGTTGTGGGTCAGTAAGAGAACTGAAGACTTCGTCCGCACCAGGCTGTCCACAGGTCCTGACATTCACTGCCACAGTGGGAGAATCTGGAGGAGAGGAATCAGGGGACCTATGGTAGGGTTTCAACATATTTATATGGAATACTTGCGCGGGCTTTCTCCTGTCTGGGGTAGTTACTAGATAATCGGTAATGCTCACCCTCCGAATGATCTTATATGGGCCCCTGAACTTGGCAGATAAAGGTTGGCCAAAAAGGGGGAGCAGGACCAAAACCTCATCACCGGGTTTAAACTCCCTCTCACGGGCTTTTCTGTCATACCATTTCTTCATGGAGCTTTTAGCCACGGTCAAGTTTTGAGCAGCAAACTCACATGAGGATCTCAGCCGGGTTTTGAAATCTGAAACATACTTGAGGAGGTTTTGGTTCCCCTCCTGGCCAACTAGGCTATCCTGCAATAGTTGCAAAGGACCTCTTACCTGGTGACCGAAAACTAGCTCATTAGGGGAAAAACCCAGGGATTCAGTTGGAACCTCACGAGTAGAAAATAAAAGAAAAGGTACCCCCTTATCCCACTCAACTCCAGTCTCTGTACAATACTTACGTAACATTCCCTTTAATGTCTGATGATATCGTTCGAGAACCCCTTGACTCTCTGGGTGGTAGGTGCTAGACTTAACATGCTCGATACCCAACTCCTTCAGGGACTGCTGGAAAATGTTAGAGGTAAAATTAGTTCCTTGATCACTTTGCACCTCATGGGGGAAACCCATTCTGGTGAAGAATTTGAGCAGTTCCTTGATGACAGTTGGAGCAGAGGTAGTCCTTATGGGTATAGCCTCTGGGTAGCGAGCTGCCATGTCCATGATAGTTAATAAATAAATGTTACCTTGGGAAGTCTTAGGCAATGGGCCTACAATGTCCACTACCACCAGAGTAAAAGGATTCTCGAAAACGGGCAAGGGCACCAGAGGATGTACAGGCACCTTCTGATTGGGTTTTCCTGTCATCTGGCAAGTGTGACACACTCTACAAAACTCCACTACATCTGCACGCATTCCTGGCCTGTAAAAGTGGGCTCTGATTCTGTTTAGAGTTTTTCTCACACCTAGGTGTCCTGCCAATGGTATACAATGTGCCATTTCCATGATATCTCTACGACAAGGTTTGGGGACTACTACTTGATGGACTTCCCAAGCCCCGTCATCGATTGGTCTGTGTGGCGGTCTCCATCTACGCCACAATACTCCTCTTTTGAGGTAGAAACATTCACCACCCTCCTTCTCACAGTCCTCTTCACTCATGGACCTGGCAGCTAACTCCTTGCATTCACTATCATCTCTCTGTAGCTCTACCAGGCCACTAGGACAATTTGGAGGGGTTTCATGGTCATCGTTAGGGTCAAGATGAGCCATAAAGGTGTCAGATAAATCCACCTCAGTCACATCATCAGGCACAGTTGGAGCGTCATTCACACTCTCATCATCCCTTTCATCAACTCTTACATTCGGTACATTTCTGTCTGAGGGAACTGCTACTTGAGACATTGAACGTGTGACAGCACACACAGGGAAAACAGTTGGCATCTCCTTTTCGAGCTCACCGGTTAGTGGCTCGTTAACAGGGGAAAGTGACAAAATGGGGTCTGGTCGGACCTTCTCACCTGCTACATCATTCCCCAAAAGGAGTGTTACCCAAGGCACAGGGATATCTTGGGACCTACACAAAGCTATGGTGGCCTCACCCTGTAGTAACTCACATTCAATTTCGCCTTTTACCAAGTATGCATAAAACTGGCCTCCAGCACTTCTCATTACAACTGATTCGCCAGGTGGGCACTCAGTGTAAGGATTCACCATGAGGGTGCTAGTAGAACCTGTGTCTCTCAGAATTTTTACCTCATGCATACAACCATTTAATCTCATGTTGCCAGATGAAATAAAGGGACGGTAACTGTCCTGCACTGATGGTGAAATTATTATTGGCTTAACCCTAGTGGGTTGCACCACACATGCTACTACACCCCTGTCTAGATGATTTACGTTAGCTGCTAGGTACTCCTTCTGTCGGGAGTCCTGCATTAAAGGAACTTTTGGTGCTAGGTACTCCTTCTGTCGGGAGTCCTGGATTACAGGCACATATGGAGTTTGAGATACGGCGGCAACTGTCTGCCCCGATCTCTCGGTTCTCTCCTTGGCCCAGCACTGATAAGCTAGGTGGCCTCTCTTACCACAAAAAGTACATACTTTAGGGGATACGGGAACGTTCCCTCTTTGAGCATTACTATTAGTTTGGGGCCCACCTCTGTTACCATTGCCCTGAGTCGCATTTTTAGTTGGGGGAACAATTCTATTTTGGCTAGCTGTGGAAGACGTTATAGGCTTGTGACTGGGTCTGTCAGATTTGTGATTGGGATACTTAAAATTAGAACTAGAATTATCGTAGGGCTTCTTTCTACGAAATTTGTTGTTGAGCACGTATGTGTCAGCCATGTCAGCGGCGTCGGCAAGACAATCTACCTTTTTCCCCTTTAAATGATAGGATACAGAAGAATCAATTTTCCATAGGACATTTTCTAACAGGACCAACTCCTTCAGATCGTTGTAGCTTGTGACTTTCTTACTCTTGACCCAATGATTGAAAGTTTTAGTCATGGTCCTGGCAAATACCTTATGGGTTTCTTCTACTTTCTTCTGGTTTTTACGGAAAGATTGCTTGTAAGCCTCAGGCTGCAATTGATAGGTTTTTAGGATAGCTTCTTTGAGATTGTCATAATCCTGCCTAACTTCTGCTACTTCTGACAAATACGTGGCCTGCCCTGTCAAAACAGTTTGTAACATAAAAGGCCATTGATCTCTTGTCCACTTCATACCTCCAGCAACTTCCTCAAACAAAACAAAGAAATCCTGCACATTATCCTCAGTGAAAGGTGGAATGACACTAGTCATAGTCAATCCCAGAGGGGGAGCAATTAAGGGAGCATTTGTGTTGACATTTAGTTGAGCCGTACGATATCGATATTAACATTGTTCGGTCATTGCTCTGGCTTTTATGCTGGCTTCTTCGATATTTGCTCTGGCTTTTATGCTGGCTTCTTCGATATTTATTCTGGCTAGTTCTATTTTTAGTTTGGCTTGTTCTAGTTCGAATATTTGATCACCGGTCAAACCAGGTGTCAATTGTACATCAAGTTGGCTAGGTTTACTCGGGATCCCACCAACTGCTCCGTCACCCTCCCCGCCTTCTACAGGGAACAGGTGGGTTTTTATGGTCTGAGCCACCTCTACTTTAGACATGTTTGAGACGGTTAACTGGAGATATGAGGCAAGCACTTTCAGTTCGGATTTTGACAGACAGTCAATATCAGGGGCTGTGGGTTCTGATTCTATGAAAACTCGAGCATCTTCGTCATTAATTAGTTGAGGCATGATTAATATTAGATTTTTAAGTAGTGAAACGTTAATGAAACTGAGTGAAACTGTATGAAACGAATCCTGGCGAGGTCGCCACTCTTCTGTTACGTATCTTGATCCTCAAGTGGTTAACTTGATGAATCTAGATAGCACAGATATATTTTAAGGTATCAGTCAGCTGAAGGCAAAACAAAAGTAAAATATAATAAAATAATTTCCTGTTGTTGCTTCCTTTCCTTTTGGATCTTAGGAATTAGTATCCTTTATTGACTGATACTCTTTAATTATGAAAAATACTGAAACTAATTAAAGTCATGTAGTATTTATAAAGAATTATTATTTAACCGAAGCTTAGTAGGCTATGGTTATGAACCGAATAAGTTATACCTAAAGAAGGACTATTAATTTTATAAAAAGTCTTGAAAGATAAATATTAAAGTAAGAATATTTCTGTCTCTTACCCTTTTTGAAATGAATAGATAGTTTTCTTATATGTCCTTTTATTTATATTTAATGTAATTATTCTTGGTTCTTGTCTTACGTTAATAGGATTATATCATTATTATCATCAGGAGTAATATCAAAGTCACATAAAAAGTTAGATATATATTTAATAATTAGTTAAATGTATTTCTTAACCACGTAACATTGAAGTTTAATTAGGAGTAAATTAAGTTACAGGATCGCTTCATAGATTCGATTCAGGTCTCACTCAAATAATATGAAAAGCAAAAATAATATTTTGAAGCTAAAAGAATTTTCTTCAGCTTAGGAAATCACTATAAGTAATATTAACACAGCCATGTTAGTCTAAGGCGATATTACTAATAAGAGACAATAGCATCACCGTACTAAGCACCGTTAAGCAATGTAAGCTTAATTCAAAGAAAATGAAAGAACTCGTAAGTATTAATATAAAACAATAGTATTACTTTCATCATAACCCAATTACTTAAAGAGTTGCTTTAGTCCACAAGTTAGTCAACTAAAATAGTTAAGTACATAAATAGTAGCGTTAACGTTAATTCGCAATCAAATAGTTAAGCACATAATAGTAGCGTTACGTCAATTCCCAATCACATATCTCACTAACCAACATAACGTAAGTGTTTACACCGAACACACTTAACACACATTTATATAATCTGACTGACAGTCACAATCCCATTATAATACTTCACCCCGTCTTCCTCCAGCTGCAAGTTCACCTTCCCCAACTCCAAATGAGACTGATTTGAATGCCCACAACTCGGGTCTTATATACTAAACAATGATGGTCTAGGAACGAATCAGGAGGCGAGTGATGGTGCGCGCTCCAATCATAGCTCCTCTAGTTGCATAACAGGTGCCTGGTCCATTCACAGCTCCTGGCGTCGATCATACGTCATAGCGACGCGTCGGGTCATCGAAGTAGTTTGCAGGGTCCCCTATGACGCACGCAGGTGTGAAGGCTAGTTTGCTGGTATGCGGTGAGCTGGTTTCCCCACTCGCTAGTTCGCTCGCTAGTTTGCTTTACCGTTTGGGTAGTGTGAACCTCCTTCAACTCTAATTCTAACTCTTAAATTAACATACAGGGCTCCGTATGTCAGAATATATATATATATATATTGTCAGTACAACATACATAAAAAAACAATTCCTGTGAGCCTTTGCCATAACAAAAAATAAATAAATACTAAATTAAATTATAATATGCAAATATTGGGAAATTTTCTTGCGTGTATGTTCCTTAACTTACTCGAAACAAAATTAAATACATATAGAACATTTCAAAAATATATACTCTTCTGGTAGGGTATGATTCCCTCTTAAACTAACAACTCCGGCCTCCGACCCCTGATGAGATTATCCGGCCTTAAAGTTGGTCTGCTCCAGCCTCCTCAATATTTATTATTACCGCCAGACCAGGGCTTACTCTTAATACAGATAGATAGATAGATAGATAGAGGTAGATAGATGGATAGATAGGCATATAGATAGATAGCTAGATAAATAGAATAGATAGATAGATAGATAGACAACTTTGAGAGGACGATCCCTCGCAAACTTACTTAACCTTGATGTACTTGTGTTATGGATAGATACTGTACACAGCTTAATAGATAGATAGATAGGAAGATATATAGATGGATAAATATTGTCGATAGACAGACAGATAGAATTATAGATAGATAGATAGATAGAACATCAATAAAAAACAAAAATTGTCCAGGTATGATTACTTCCCATATCCAAAAACTATAAACTACAAACCTGATAACACTATTCGCCTCAAAGTTGGTCTGATCCTATGTATTCATTATATACTATTACCTCACTTTATCATTATCAGATGACGTGCGGAAATTGTAGGCACCATTCGAGCAGGGGAGGCCACATAGGCATATGATAAGGAGATGCTTCCCCCACTGTTTCTATTTGTGCCTCACCTACACACGGAGTAATCCAGCTATCTCTTACAAACACCTCCTCCTTCTATTCATTTCACTACACTTAACAAGCACACCACACTTCTTTCCAAGACACCTAAATTACCTCTAATGTACAGCTACTGACAAATGTTCGTGCGCTCTTCCGATTTTCTTTATGCAACCTATCCATTTAGATTGATGTTCAGATCAATTCAGCTATGTATGAATAAATAGATAATATACATTTATAAATATATAGCTGATTTGATCTGAACATCAATCTAAATGGATGGATTTGCATTAAGAACATCACAAGACCTCATCAACATTTGCCAGTAGCTGTACAGTTGGTCAAAGTTCCAGCTGACCCACCCTCGCTCTGGGGCTCGCAGAATTAGCTGGCAATACTGGTGTAGTGGTGCAGGGATACCACTTGCCATTAATGCGTTACCTGTGTCTGTCCTGTATATTACTGCAAATTAGACTATGCAATGTTCACATTGTGAAGACTAAATGCTCCTTCATTAAGCAGCCACCAATAAAACAGAAATATGTATTATTATAAAATCGATTAAGTATGTTGTGGCAGCCAGCAGGTTTTATATGCGTTGCCAATCAGTGGATATAATAACTTGAATATTTAAGCAAATCTACGAAATTTGGGTGAATGTTAGAGATCATACATAGCGATGTATGTTTTTTTTTATTTGAGATAGGCTTACTTTCCCTTGTTTAGTATATGTTTTAACAATGATATAGCCGAAATCAGATCTACCAATCCCAATCTATGTAAGACACACCTCCTTCCTACACCAGTATTTCCAGATAATTCTGCGAGCCCCAGAGCGAGGGTGGGTCAGCTGGAACTTTGACCAACTGTACCTTGATTTAGGGTCTCTATCACTCTTTCAGCTGGGGGTGGGGGACTTGTTACAGGCAGCTTTGCCTTTTGTATCCTCGATGCACATAGACAAAAAATATATACAATTGAATATACTGTAGGTAGAAGGAGAGATAGTGTATGAAAGGGATACAGAGATAAATAATACATTTATATATACAGTAGAGGTCAGAAGTTAGACAGTTTAATAAAAGGTAGAAAATATGATAAAGACGAATAGATAGATAGATCAATATAAAGCTAAACTGATAAATACAATAACTAGATAGAAAGATACATAGATAAATATATATATAGATAATTAGACGGAGAGGTAGATATACACAACGACACATTATATTGACAGATACATAGATAAATAAATAGAAGTAAATACAGAGAAAGATTATTAGACAGAGATACAGAAACAGCTAAATATACAAATAAATAGATAGACACCAGCAATATATGTGTTCTAGTATGATTCTGTTATGTCGGGCTATAATAAATAGATAGACACCAGCAATATATGTGTTCTAGTATGATTCTGTTATGTCGGGCTATAATATTATAATAGATAGACACCAGCAATATATGTGTTCTAGTATGATTCTGTTATGTCGGGCTATAATAATATTTACAGCTCGTGATTCTGTTATGTCGGGCTATAATATTTACGGCTCGTGATTCTGTTATGTCGGGCTATAATATTTACGGCTTGTGATTCTGTTATGTCGGGCTATAATATTTACAGCTCGTGAATCTGTTATGTCGGGCTATAATATTTACAGCTCGTGATTCTGTTATGTCGGGCTATAATATTTACAGCTCGTGATTCTGTTATGTCGGGCTATAATATTTACAGCTCGTGATTCTGTTATGTCGGGCTATAATATTTACAGCTCGTGATTCTGTTATGTCGGGCTATAATATTTACAGCTCGTGATTCTGTTATGTCGGGCTATAATATTTACAGGTCGTGATTCTGTTATGTCGGGCTATAATATTTACAGCTCGTGATTCTGTTATGTCGGGCTATAATATTTACAGCTCGTGATTTAGTCTTTACTAAAATCCAGATCTGGACTTATAGACCGTAAATAACTCAACAGGGTCAAACCGAACACAGTCTTAATCTCACAAATAGGTATTCAACTAGGTACTACAGAACTCAATAACAGCACACATAGCAATTATACACAAGTTTATTCAAAGATATTTATACCTGAAACTCAGAATACAGCTTTACCTGGATAATTATCAGAACTATCAGGCAAGATATACAATGCATATAAATAGTAGATCATGAATGGGGAGCAATTGCTCTTCAACTGTGGTTATAAACAAGGTGAATAATATGCAACTAAATAATAACACGTGACTTATAGAATCAACCCTTAATAATAATAATGATGGGAGTCGAGTGTCTTCCGTGAATAAATCAACAATGAAAGATACTAGAACACAATCTCAATACAAGAGAATCTGGGTGAGTTGAGAGGCTAAATAAGCACACAGGTATGGCGGGTGAGTCGCACGGTAGGTAAGGGCGCGCTAGCCAGGTAGTCGCGTTTACTAAGGTGACCTTCTCATTAACTAGGGGTGTGGGGGGGGGGGGGGGGTCCGGTCATATATTGGTACTGCGGGGGTGGAAAATTAGTTTCGGATTTGTGCAACTATGAATTTAGTTTCAATGATATTATTATGAAATTGGTGGCAGTATATTAATTAATTATTTGCACAATTTATTCTCAAGGAAACACAAATTATGTAATTTATGATGGGAATCTTATATTCACTTCAAACGATCGTATGTAATAATAACGAAACGAGTCGAGGAGTTCAGATGTAAATTTAACATACAATTATGAATCGACTATAGAATAATATCTATTAATTGTATTTAAGAACAGATTATAATTGACTAAACAAACTTAGACAATGAGTGCTCTGGAAACGCTTGTAAAATGAAAGCGTAAATGATAATTAATTCAACATTAATTATGAAAAGGAGGTAGCGCACACGACGAAGTTGTGCTAAGGAAATACTCAGAACAGTATAACCAAGATGTCTGAACGAGTTAACAGTCTTAAGAGAATATACACCGTAATATGGGGTGTATAGAATATGATGAATAATTAAGTAATAGAAACTATGCAATGCTAGAATTCCTAAGCACGAAGAATCAGAATGACTTACATCAGTAATCAAATGAACGTAAATACTAATTCATAAAATAATTACAATGGTAGTTAATTAATGGAGTATAAATGGGGGATCTCGGGAAGCAATTATGTTGATACTTACTTTACTTGAGTTTACTTGAGTTGTTTCGGCCTCCTCAGCGGCCTCGGCGAGAGTTGCTCCCCCCGAGTATGTTTGCTGCCAGTGTTTGATACAGCAGGCTATTCGAGAGGGCAGCTCTCCCCCCCGCGAAGTATGGCTGATCAAGCACCGACTTGAGATGGTTGTCCAAGGCTTTTTTAAATACTTCCGTTGGCACGTCCATCAGGTTTCTCACGTTCTCTGGCATTTTGTTGAAGAGGCTCGGTCCCCTGTTTGTCAACCAGGAGTCCCTCAGTGTGCCCAGAGCTCCCCTACACTTTTGGGGTGGGATGTTACAATACCTACCCCCTCTGTCACTCCAGTTCCATGATATTGTGGTGTGAAGGTTTGGCACTAGACCCTCGATAACTTTCCATGTGTAAATTATCAAGTATCTCTCTCTTCTTCACTCCAGTGAATATAAGTTAAGAGCCTTCAGCCTATCCCAGTAATGAAGATGTTCTACCGAGTTGATGTGGGACGTGAAACTTCTTTGAACACTCTCTATTTCGTATATTTCCCCGGCTTTGTGTGGAGATGTTAGCACACTGCAATACTCCAGTCGTGGGATCACCAACGATTTGAAAAGTGTTATCATTGGCCATTCTTCTCGTGTCTTGAAAGTGCGCAGTATCCAACCTACAAGTTTCCTCACCGCTACTGACTTGGCTTGATTATGTTCTTTGAAAGACATGTTTTCTGACATTATTACCCCAAGATCTTTAACCTCTGATTTTCGTGGGATTGACAGGAATGACTCTGTTAAGTAGATTGTGGTTCTTTTAATTTCTCCATTTCCTCCATACCTTATCAGCTAAAATTTCTCTTTGTTAAATTTCATGTTGTTTTCTTTGGTCCACCGAAATACAGCGTTCATGTCTGCTTGCAAGATTTCTTTGTCTTCTAGTGTGGTTATTCCTAGACTTAGTTTTGTGTCGTCTGCAAATGATGAGACGCTGCTGTGTTGTACATTTACATCGATATCACTTATTAGTATTAGGAAGAGTAAGGGTGCTAACACTGTACCCTGGGGAACAGAGCTTTTAACCTCTGAACCTTCCAATACCGCTTGATTTACTGCTACTGATTGTCTTCTGTTAATGAGAAAATTATAGATCCACCTCCCCACCTTTCCGGTGATACCTTTTTCTTTCAGCTTATGTGCTATAATTCCATGATCACACTTGTCAAATGCTTTGGCAAAGTCTGTGTATATGACATCCACATTTCTTTTCTCTTCCAGGTCATCTAGAACTTTGTCATAGTGTTCTAGTAGCTGCGAGAGACATTATCTTCCTGCTCTGAACCCGTGTTGTCCTGAGTTGTGGAGCCCGTTTTCTTCCATGTATTCCGAGACTTTTCCTCGTAGTACTCTTTCAAAGATTTTGATGAAGTGAGATGTTAGTGCTACTGGGCGGTCGTTTTTTGGCTGAACTTTACTTCCTCCTTTGTGTAGTGGTGCAATTGTTGTGTTTTTCAGACTTTCTGGGATTTCTCCTGTATCTAGGCTTTTTCTCCACATTATGGCTAGAGGTCTTGCTAGCGATGTTTTGCAGTTCTTGAGCAGAACTGAGCTCCATGAATCTGGTCCTGGTGCTGAGTGGAGCGGCATGCTGTTTATTGCCCTTTCTATATCTATTGGCCCAAATTCTATATCCGATATATGGAGGGGGGCTCTGTTCTCGCCCATAAAAAAACTGTTTGGATTGTCAATAGCTTTAGATGGATCGGGTTGACTGAACACGGTTTCATACTGTTTTCATAGAAGTTCACTCATTTCTTTGTCATCTGTTGTACGGTATATGATCCATCGAGTTTGATGAGTGGGCCTATGCTTGATGCTGTTTGTGATTTTTTCTTTGCATATGAGAAGAATTAATTAATTTATTGATAGAAAGCATATGAGAATTTGAATTTTGAACTTTGAATTTTCACTTATTTCTTGAACCGCCTTGTTTTCTTCTTCTATCTGCTGTATTTGATACAATATTCTTAGCTTGTGTTCAATATCCTCAATCTCCCTTTTCATTATGTTAATTTGCCTTTCCCGTAATCCCGCTTGGGAGAGCCGATGTGACAGTAGTTTTCTTCGTTTGTAGAGCCTTCTCCTTTCTCTGTCTTGCTTAATTCTGTGCTTCATTTTTCTCTCTGGAATGTGATTCGAGCATACGTTCTTAACTAATTCATTTACTAGGCTAAGGCATTCCGGGGTTGTTTTGTCTGCCATTTGGACTTCCCAGTCTATTTCCTCTATCTTCTGGTTTATGCTTGGCCAATTTATATGTTTATTATTAAAGTTGTACTTACTGAATGGGCCTCTATACGATCTCCTTGTTTTGTTTGTTTGTAGGTACTCGATGTTGGTTAGCACCTCGATTATCCTATGGTCAGAATAAGTAGTATCTGATATGCTGGTATTGTGCACAATGTTCTCATTGTTTGAAAAGATCAGGTCTAGGATGTTTTGACCTCTAGTTGGTTCTGTGATGTGTTGGTTTAAGTTGAACATAGAACATAAATTAAGTAGTGCTTTTGACTGTGCATCACCATCTGCATTTAAGGTGTTTGGCAATATTTGGTGTTCTATTTGCCTCCATTTGATATTAGGTAAATTGAAGTCTCCCAACCACAGGATGTTAGGGGTTGGAGCCCCCAGTCCTTCTATTGCCGTTTTGATCTTATCCAGCTGGGGTTTGAACTCATGAAGTGAGGCATCTGGAGGTCTGTATGTGAGGATAATTGACAGGTTTAGACTCTCTATGTTTACCCCCAGTATCTCTACTACCTCATAGAATAACGCTTCTCAACGAGGAGACGGAGGTAAATTAATTATGAAAAGGAGCGTAGGTTCTAGGTAATCAGTGATGAATTAAGAAGGGGATTATAACACGAAATACACTTCGACCTCAACTTGCAACATACATAACAGAATACATATATTAGGAAAATCTGTGAGTGCGTGGCGACGTGAATTAATTAACAAAATTATATAACGTATGCGTAGGACGTTCTAGAGAAGATGAATTAATTATGAGAACTAGGTCTTGGACACAGACCTAGCAAGGACTTTATATAAGAATTCAGAAGGAATAACACAGTACGCAATTAAGGATCTTGGACACAGATCTCAGAACTAATTAGCACAACACGATTCACATATTTTAACCTATACCTCGACAACAATAACATAAAATAAGATACACAGGGACATTTAGGGTAAGATTGGAGGGTAGAGAGAGTACGGATCTGGCCGACGTAGATCGTAGGTTCGTTGAGCAGCACTTCAGAGGTAGAGGGCGCAACTCGAGCAGGACTTCAGGTTCCAGACTTCAGGAATGTGGGGTGTCACTCAAGCAGGACTTCAGGGGGGCACTTCAGACAAGCACACTCTCCGGGCAGGTTAGGGGCAGGCTAGTACAAGCCACTACTGTGATTAGCTACTCTGCTACTTGTTCAGGTTTAGGGTAGTACCGCAGTTGAGGTTTACATACTTCTCTATAATTTCTTAGAGATAATGTGTGGCTTTATTCTTGACTCTCGTTTACAGGGTTTCAACATCATAGGGATATGGGGAAATGGTTGTGATGAAGTTGTGAGGTAATCACTTGTCATAGGCATACATAATGGTTGTTTACATTGGTACATATATAATAGGTAGTTTATTAATTACTTAAGTGCTAGTTACTTAGCTTAATAATGGAGCAATTGGATGTGTACGGAATCGTCCATGAGCTAAACTCCTAGACAAACGTTATAGCTCGCCTATGAGTGGTTCTTCGTAGAGGTTTATGATATCTCCCGGTCTATCATCATTTGTCCTCCTGTCTACATCCATTTGTATCTGTAGACGTCGGGCCGTTGATGTTTTATTTGCATAAACATCCCTTCACTGTATTGCATATCCGGGACCTGAGGAAATACTGCGCTGTGGTTGGCTGTGAGGGCTGTAGAGCAAGGGGTGGATTGGTTGTGAGAATATCCCATACTTGTGGCTGGTGGCTGTTGTCATAGAGCACAGGGAACCAGGGGTCGCTCCTGTATTTGTGCGGGGATTAGAGCACGGGGAAACAGGGGTGGCTCTTGTATTCTTCTTCTTCTCTCCTTTCGTTCTCCTTTCTTTTTAGGTTCTGTTAGTTGCAGACTGGCTTTTCTGCAACTGTTCTCTGTTGGGCTGGTCTTTAGACCCGTCATTTCAGATGCCTTCCTAAACAACTAACTATGAACTCCAGACCTAATCTCATTATCAACCTCAAAGTTGGTCTGATCCGGTGTATTCAATATTTACTTATATTACCAGGCTTTATCCTTATTACATACAATACTGATATACAGAATATGTTACAGTCAGTCTGTGAAACCAGTCATTTCGTGAAATGATAAAACATTTTAGTCAGTCTAGGAAATTATTGGTTACTAACATAACTGGGTTAGGGTATGTTACTTGAGGTTAGGTAGTTCAAGTTAGGTTAGGTTTGGTTTGGTTAGGCTACGTTAGGTTAGGTAAGGTAGGTTAGGTTAGGTTGTGCAGGTCAGGTTAGGTTAGGTTAGGTTATATTAATCTCCACCTAACATGAAGGGAAGCAAATTGGTCACACAATGACACACCTCAATCTGCTTTTTCACGAGCTTGAAGGCAACTGTGGTGTTTGCCATACCTACCTAACCTATCCTACCCTTATATATATATATATATATATATATATATATATGGAGGTTAAATCACAAATACGTGTGATCAAATTACGTAGTAAAACTCGCTAGGAAAATTGAAACAATGGAACACCAAACTTTCGTCCATTATCTCAAGACATCTTCAGGGTAATATTACCCTGAAGATATCTTTAGAGAATAGACGAAAGCTTGGTGTTCCATTGTTTCAATTTTCCTAGCGAGTTATACTATATATATATATATATATATATATATATATATATATATATATATATATATATACAGTATATATATATAGATACCGGTTCATAGTTTCATAGCACGATTCATTTTGATGTATCTGCATAACTGATGCATGAACATATATATACTGTATAGATAAACAGATAGTTAGATAGATTAATATACCAATAACTACATAAATATAGCCTACACCAACTGCTGGAATTAAAATATAAATCAAAACTAATCTGGCATGAAACTCCCGACACTTGATGAGATTATTCGGCCTCAAAGTTGGTCCGATCCAGGTTCATCACTATTTATTAAGGGGAGATGGGTTGTTTTTCTAGACCCCCTTCTCCCTCATGCTTAGCCATATTAATTTTCAGATTTTAAGACGGTTGACCCGATTATTTTGTAGGTTTTAAGACGTTTAGCCCCATTTCTTTGTCAATATTAAGATATTTTGTGCTATTTAGGTGTCGTTTTTTTCCCCTTTCATAAAAAAGCCATATATATCTGTTTACATATGAACAAGAGGTAAAGCCATATATATCTGTTTACATATGAACAAGAGGTAAAGCCATATATCTGTTTACATATGAACAAGAGGTAAAGCCATATATATCTGTTTACATATGAACAAGAGGTAAAGCCATATATATCTGTTTACATATGAACAAGAGGTAAAGCCATATATATCTGTTTACATATGAACAAGAGGTAAAGCCATATATATCTGTTTACATATGAACAAGAGGTAAAACCATATATATCTGTTTACATATGAACAAGAGGTAAAGCCATATATATCTGTTTACATATTAACAAGAGGTAAAGCCATATACTGTATATCTGTTTACATATGAACAAGAGGTAAAGTTACCTTAGAGTTGGTTCATGGTTTTGAAAATTTAATATCCTGGATTTAATAGCGTCAATATCATTATTTGTTAATCTTGAAATATCATAAGTAGTTAAAAGAATAGTGTTTACTTCGATAATCATAAACAAAAAAACTATCATAGACATTCAAAAGACATTGTTCTAAAAATGTACAAGGTTTCTTCAAAAGCTTAGAAGCAAATCTGATTGTTTGTCAATTAAATAATTTATTAAAAGTCATTAAACCAGCCATATCACATGCTTTATGATAACTCTCCTAGTATTTTTATTTTACGATTTTCTTAATTGCTTTGTGATATCCTATTGCAAATTGTTTCACAGGAACTTTACATTTCTTGTTACAAAACCATAATTCTGAGCCGTAGAAACTTAAACGTAACTTTGAAATAATTGAATAAAAACATTAGTATTTACATTTGAAAATGGTCAATACAATTAAATTAATTGTAAAATGTAATTAGAGATCTAATAATGTCCTTGTCATTATTAAGGTTATTATCTAGCATATACCATAGGTATTTATGTTCATTAGAAGTACATAATATTTTATCATGTAGCCTCATCTTTGGCTCAATGTTATTTGCATTATTACCTGTCAAGTACATGCATGGTGATTTACTAGTATTAATCTTGAATATCAATATTTGTTGCTTGAAGTTCTAGGATGTTTAATTAAAGTTGTGATCCTTGATAAAGGCGCTAAAATAACAATGTCATCATTGTATGCTATGACATTACTGGACTTATTACCTAAAGTACACCCTATTTTACATTCAGACACTTTCTCAATTGATTTATCAATATACAGTATATAATCAAAAGTAGCGGTGATAACACTGCTCCTTGTCGAACCCCATTCATGATTCTCCAGGGTTCTGATGCCAGACAGACGGACGGACAGACATACAGAGACAGATAGATCGATAGATAGATATGGATGGATGGATACATACTGTATATATAGTATAATATACTGTATATATATATATATATATATATATATATATATATATACATATATATATATATATATCCATCCATATATATCTATCACATCACACATCATATTATGTGTGTGAATTTGTATTTTATTTGTGTGTTCATTGTTTGCTGTTATGTTGTCCCTATTCGGGCTCTGTATTGAGTCCCCCCCCCCCCCACAAAAAAAAAGGAAAAGTAGGGAGTGGGCTGAATATATATATAGATAGATAGACGGACAGATATATTGATAGATAGCCTAGGTAGATAGCCGGAAAATTAACCAGGAATCCGCTATAAACTCGCGAGACTTGATGAGGTTATCAGGCCTCAAAGTTGAACGGACCCGGTTTCATCAGTATTTATTAGCAAGGCTTAATTCTCCTTGCTTTACCCTTATTACCTACTGCTAGATAGATAGATAGATTGATGCGTAGATCGATAGAGGCAGATGGATAGTCGTATTATCACGATTTTATGCTACTTAATTTACCCGGATTACTGATAGATATATATATATATATATATATATATATATATATATATATATATATATATAAACGTATATATGTATATATATATATATATTTATATATATATATATATATACTGTAGATAGATAGCTGCATATAGGTAATTTGATTTTTGACGAAATTTGGCAGGTAGCTAATATGGCTAATTTAATATGTGCCTGGAAGTGTGGTGGGAGGGCTTGTGGCTTTGGCTCCGCTGCATGTCTGCCTGCCGAGATCGGAACCTCTCCGGGTGGTCGGGGGCCGGGGGAGTGCTGGAGCGACCTTGGTAACCCTGGTCTCTGGGTCTTCTCCTGGGTGACCTGGATGTGTATGAGTTTGTGCTTTTTATCTGTGTTTATTTGTTGTTTTATGTTGTTTTTGTGTTTTCCCTGTTCTTGCTCTGTCTTGAGTCGGCTACCCCCAAAATGGGGATTCGGCCTGAGCATATAGATAGATAGATAGATAGATAGATAGATAGATAGATATGGCTGAATGTACAATCACAATAATTAGTTTACTGAATATCTTGATGATAATATGTGTAAAATCTACAGTAGAATGGGAACCAATAACCCCTTCAGCACTATGGTGTACTTTTCCTCACATTCTGTTCACCATTATACGGATCTATAGCTTGTAATCTATCTATAATATTCAAAGAGGTATATACGATATCAGTAATACCTCTGAATAACATAGGTGCTTTTCAAACTACGTAACATCGTCTAATTTTAACCAGAATCAATGGCAAAACATTCATCGTATGGAAACGCAGCAATAGACAGGTTATATTAAAAACACATACACATAAGTCAAGGAAAATTGATAGCACTTAAAAATTATACTGCTTTGATCAAAATGTTCGTCGATTGTACCATCGACGACAGAAGTTCGTTCCCACAACCTGCCACTGAGTGAATCCGAATCACCTGGGGGTCGTTAAAAGAAGCATTATTGGGTATAAATGGCACTTCTTTCAGATGCTTCGTTTGTCGACCCCCAGGTGTTTCGGATTCACTCAGTGGCTGGTTGGGGGAACGCATTTTGTTCGTTGATTGTACAGAAACCTGCACAAGTAGTTCATGCGGTCCTGTAGGATAAACTTATAAAGGTGAACATCGACTGAGAGAAAACACTGACTTGGACGTGTGTTTAAGTGGAAGGTTCTCGCTTTTTCTGGACTACCCTTCTCCCACATGTTTGGCATATTAGCTTTGAGATTTTAAGAAGTTTGTTCCGTTAGTTTGGCGATGTTGAGACCTTTCTAGGGGGTGTTTTTTTAAGGTTGATGGAGATCTAGCGAGAAAACTAAGAAATACATTAATACCGGTAAATAAATACATAAACCAAAAAACAAACCCTTCCCCTTAGCTATAGACCGATCTACTATATTGTTCCGTAGGTTTTGCAATACTTACAATAAATAGAACTATAATACCGGTACTGCAATAATGCCCTATTTCAATCGCAATCCTGAGACTAAATACCATATCCAGCAGTCTTTACCCCCCCCCCCCCCCTTCCTGCAACGTCTTTTTAACATTATTCTGGCTACTATTAGACAATCGTATATAGCTTCAAAAGGGAATCGATCAATTAAGAAGCTTCGGACTATCTCACTTAACCCTTTTTACTACCACAGATCCTTCTTTAACTGCACAATATCCTCTAAATATAGTTACCGTCAGTATTCCCCGCCCGCCCCCCGGTAAGTAGATGAGAGTGGCCCGGGACCCTAATATGTCAGACGGACGGTAAACTAAGCACCCTCAGGAAACACATCCCGGTTACGCTAATGGATTCCAAACTCCACCTCTTACCTATGGTCCCAGATATCTCAATTGATGGGGGAGATAGTTGCTGTTTCTCCCTCATGTGTAGTCCCATTAGGTTTAAGATTATAAGACGATCGTTCCATTAGTTTGACGGTTCTAAGACCTTTCGTCCGATTTTTTTTTTTTTTTTCTATATGAAGACCCTTCATGCCATTTAGATGTCGATTTTTTCTGGCGAGCGATAGCGAGCCTGTCAATCTAGAAAGAATCAGCCTTCGGCCAGGAAATATTTCTACCGGAAAATGTACAAATTGATTTTGATGGGGTCTAGAGGGCGTTGGTTTAAGCTTGATAGACGCCTAGCGATGAAAGTGTAAACTAAATAGATTATATATATGCATATACCCAAAAAATACCCCCTACCCCTTAAGGGGGGTGACCTGTTTTTTGTTATTTCTGTCCTTTTCTCTCTTTCTCTGGCTTGTATCCATTCGGCCCCATTCAGCAAACTATTTTAAGACGTTTATCCCCATCTAGGTGTCGATTTCTTCCTGGCGAGCGATAGCAAGCCAGCGTTATATGAAGAAATCCGGATTCGCCGGAGAAATTTTTCTGTCGAAAAATGTACAAATTTAGCCTGCTGTCAAACAAAAATAAAAAATACGCTGGCTCGCTACCGCTCACCAGTAAACAAATGACACCTGGATGGGGATAAACGTCTTAAAACAGTAGGCTGAATGGGGCCAAATGGATACAAGCCAGAGAAAGATAGAAAAGGACAGAACCAAAACAAGTCACCCCCTTAATGACAATATAGCTACAGACATGGCCACTAATGCTATCGTTATGGCATCTTATGTTGTGTCGGATCTACCTAGGGTTTTTTTTTTTTTTTTTGTTACCTGATAGTTGTAATGAGTTGGATTGCTTTATAAGTTAAGAGAGCACAAAAGCTTCAGAAACAGCGATTGTGTGTAGCATTCCACCCCTTGCTCCCAACTAAGCATATCAACAGCGATTGTGTGTAGCATTCCACCCCTTGCTCCCAACTAAGCATATCAACAGCGATTGTGTGTAGCATTCCACCCCTTGCTCCCAACTAAGCATATCAACAGCGATTGTGTGTAGCATTCCACCCCTTGCTCCCAACTAAGCATATCAACAGCGATTGTGTGTAGCATTCCACCCCTTGCTCCCAACTAAGCATATCAACAGCGATTGTGTGTAGCATTCCACCCCTTGCTCCCAACTAAGCATATCAACAGCGATTGTGTGTAGCATTCCACCCCTTGCTCCCAACTAAGCATATCATAACAGCTCAGAGAAAAGGAAATCTGACGGTAAACTAAATAACGTCAGGAAATCCTCACAGGTACGGTAGCGCTATTAAGGGAGCCCACCTCGCTTTTTTTCTCTCTTTCTCTCCCTCTCTCTTTCGCTTGTATCCATTCGGCCCCATTCAGCCTACTGTTTTAAGACGTTTACCCCCATCCAGGTGTCAATATTTTCCTGGCGACCGGTAGCGAGCCAGCATACATACAGTATATATATATTTGTTTTGACAGCAAGCTAAATTTGTAAATTTTTCGACAGAAAAGTGTCTCCGGCGAAGCCGGATTTCTCCATACAATGCTGGCTCGCTATCGCTCGCCAGGAAGAAATCGACACCTGGATGGGGATAAGCGTCTTAAAACAGTTGGCTGAATGGGGCCGAATGGATACAAGCCAGGCAAAGAGAGAAAAGGAGAGAAAGATAAAAACAAAAGCCGGTGACCCCCCTCAAGTCATGTCTTAGCTTATAAATGTCTGTGAGATGTTGAATAGGGTGGGTAAGTGTAGGGACATGTTTGTATATCTCACTCGAAGCGAATAAATCAAGTTTTAGATATTGCTGATACCAGTTATTGATCAAAATATACTTGGTGCCTAGACATCACTTATTTTGCCGACTGTATGCTAATGGCTTCAGAACTCCCCAGATATGTAGATTGATTGATAATGTGGCTACAGACAAAGCCAATGCTCTGATATCTCAGAGTATATCGAATATCATTATGAACATTTAAGGGAGTTGTAATTTGATTTTTCTCCCTCATGTTTAGTCCCATTAGTTTTGAAAATGTAAGACGTTCGTCTCATTAGTTTGGCGATTTTAAGACCTTTAGCCTCATTTCTTTGTCAATATAAAGACCTTTCGTGCGATTTAGGTATCGATTTTTCCTGGCAAGCGATAGCGAGCCTGTAATTCTAAGAGGAACGGTACATTTTTAAGCTTAGTGGTGGTCTAGAAATGGAACTATAAATTAGATACCTCGTACATAAATACTTATATCGACTAAAAAGTAACCACTGGCCAATTAACCGAATAATTGCACATAGGAGACTTCGTTTATCAGTTCACGACCTCAAAACCTTCGGAAATATGGTTTTCCCGTAGCACGCCAGTCAGTATTCCTCCCCTCCTCTCCACTAACTAGATCACTGCAGCCCAGAACCCTAATAGTAGACGGTAATATATGGTCAACTAAACAACAAGAAATACACACCGGTAAACGCTAATGGCTTTGGAACTCGGTTTATTTATTTTTATATTACTGTATATTACTTAGAACTGTCTTGATGGTGTAATGGTTAGAGCATGTACGGTAAGTTCTGTATGAGATATATTGGGTTCGAATCCTGGGAGAATCACATTCTTTCATTAATTTCACTTGGGGGTTATTGGTGTAAACCCCTTCTGTACCGACTCGTGTTTTCATTTTATTCTTGTTATATTTAGAGAAGTATGTGAAGTTCAAGAAGAATCTGTGGTACCGTAGCAAAATGGGTTCATGTGGGGTAGTTTGAAGTCTATAAATGGGTTCATGTGGGGTAGTTTGAAGTCTAAAAATGGGTTCATGTGGGGTAGTTTGAAGTCTATAAATGGGTTCATGTGGGGTAGTTTGAAGTCAATAAATGGGTTCATGTGGGGTAGTTTGAAGTCTAAAAATGGGTTCATGTGGGGTAGTTTGAAGTCTATAAATGGGTTCATGTGGGGTAGTTTGAAGTCTATAAATGGGTTCATGTGGGGTAGTTTGAAGTCTATAAATGGGTTCATGTGGGGTAGTTTGAAGTCTAAAAATGGGTTCATGTGGGGTAGTTTGAAGTCTATAAATGGGTTCATGTGGGGTAGTTTGAAGTCAATAAATGGGTTCATGTGGGGTAGTTTGAAGTCTAAAAATGGGTTCATGTGGGGTAGTTTGAAGTCTATAAATGGGTTCATGTGGGGTAGTTTGAAGTCTATAAATGGGTTCATGTGGGGTAGTTTGAAGTCTATAAATGGGTTCATGTGGGGTAGTTTGAAGTCTATAAATGGGTTCATGTGGGGTAGTTTGAAGTCTATAAATGGGTTCATGTGGGGTAGTTTGAAGTCTATAAATGGGTTCATGTGGGGTAGTTTGAAGTCTATAAATGGGTTCATGTGGGGTAGTTTGAAGTCTATAAATGGGTTCATGTGGGGTAGTTTGAAGTCTATAAATGGGTTCATGTGGGGTAGTTTGAAGTCTATAAATGGGTTCATGTGGGGTAGTTTGAAGTCTATAAATGGGTTCATGTGGGGTAGTTTGAAGTCTATAAATGGGTTCATGTGGGGTAGTTTGAAGTCTATAAATGGGTTCATGTGGGGTAGTTTGAAGTCTATAAATTGGGTTCATGTGGGGTAGTTTGAAGTCTATAAATGGGTTCATGTGGGGTAGTTTGAAGTCTATAAATTGGTTCATGTGGGGTAGTTTGAAGTCTATAAATGGGTTCATGTGGGGTAGTTTGAAGTCTATAAATGGGTTCATGTGGGGTAGTTTGAAGTCTATAAATGGGTTCATGGGGGGTAGTTTGAAGTCTATAAATGGGTTCATGTGGGGTAGTTTGAAGTCTATAAATGGGTTCATGTGGGGTAGTTTGAAGTCTATAAATGGGTTCATGTGGGGTAGTTTGAAGTCTATAAATGGGTTCATGTGGGGTAGTTTGAAGTCTATAAATGGGTTCATGTGGGGTAGTTTGAAGTCTATAAATGGGTTCATGTGGGGTAGTTTGAAGTCTATAAATGGGTTCATGTGGGGTAGTTTGAAGTCTATAAATTGCTGGAGGACCTTTTTATTCTGAATAAAGTCGTTTAATCGAAGAAATAATAATGTTAACAAGACATCGCCGTTACAGAAGGGGTTAAGAACGATATTGAAAATAATAGTATCTCATAGCATGTTCACCGAATGATAATGCAGTATAGATTCATGTATGACTATAGATTCATGCACTCTAGTTACATACTAAAGAGAACGGTACCTCAGACTGAACCAAATTGCGTTATGGATTTTTGACCTGATATTTGTTCTCCAGAGGGTTTTCCTACCGGGTTTCATATGGACACCTCGACAACCTATAAAAACTAATAACACACATAAAAAGCCACTCCAACAGCTTCCTCTCTCTCCAACACCTCTTCTCCCCTCTCAACACACACTTCGACAACCTATACAGACTAAAAACACACATAACAAAACCACTCCAACACACATTCTCCACTCTTAACACTCTTCGAAAAGTAGATACGAGGTGCCGTTATAAAGGCTTATCCCTCAACACCTTCACCATCACCATATATACAGACTAATAACACACATATAACAAAGCCACTCCAACAGCTTCCTCTCTATTCAACAGCTCTGCTCCCCTCTCAAACTCTTCGAAAAGTGAATACGAGGTGCCTGTAAAAGCTTATCCCTCAATATCTTCACCATCACCATATACATACTAATAACACACATAACAATGCCACTCCAACAGCTTCCTTTCTCTCTCTCTCTCTCTCTCCAACACTTCTTCTCCCCTCTCAACACTCTTCGAAAAGTAAGCCTTATTACTCAATACCTTCATAATATACCAGTACATATTAATAACACACAACAAATCCACTCCAACAGCTTCCTCTCTCCCCAACACCTCTTCTCCCCTCTCAACACTCTTCGAAAAGTAAATACGAGGTGCCGTTGTAAAGGCTTATCCCTCAATACCTTCCCCTGTTCACAATCATACGAGGGCCCAATACCGTCAGAATAGCAATCGCGTGAACCACACCAGTCATTATTCCTACGGTACCTTGCTCCACACTATACCCTGTTTTCTTCCAGCTGACGGTAAATTGCCATGTCCCGATCTTGTTTTCTCGCCTATGACGAATATTTGTTAGAGAAATTTTTTGTTAATTATGAAAACTTAGCATTAATATGATGCAAATACATAGCAATTTCATATACAGTATATCAAATACGAATCGATAAATCAACTATTAAAACATTGAATTTACCGTCAGATGAAATGAACCCGGCTATAAGTAGATGACACCAGCCCAAAGACAATAATATAGGATGGTACATTAAGGCCATTTCCAACATGCCATCCCACTCGGCACCAGGCCCGGACTCTTGGAATTCGATCTTAATGAAAAAATGTAAGGAAAACCTCTCAAAACCGCTGGCTATAATGTGGAGAAGGAGTCTAGACACTGGTGACATACCAGATAGCTTGAAAAACGCAATAATTGCCCCACTGCATAAAGGAGGGAGTAAAGCACTACCAAAAAACTACCGCCCGGTAGCTCTAACCTCTCACATCATTAAAGTTTTCGAGCGAGTCCTGCGAAGCAAAATGTCAACATTCATGGAGACAAATGAACTACACAACACCGGTCAACATGGGTTCAGAGCGGGAAGATCATGTCTCTCACAACTTTTGGAACACTATGACAAAATTCTTAAAGCGCTAGAAGAAAAGAAAAACGTGGATGTCATTTACACCGATTTTGCTAAGGCATTTGATAAATGTGACCATGGTATAATAGCCCACAAACTGAAAGCAAAAGGTATAACTGGGAAAATCGGACGGTGGATATACAATTTCCTCGTAAACCGAAAACAATCGGTAGCAGTAAACCATGTCACTTCTGAGCCTTCGGATGTCAAAAGCTCAGTGCCCCAAGGAACAGTGCTAGCGCCCCTTCTGTTCCTCATACTAATTTGCGACATAGATACCAACACCAGACACAGTACGGTGTCGTCTTTTGCTGATGACACAAAATTAAGCAAGATAGTAAACACACAAGAGGACACGGGCCGACTGCAGGAAGACATGAATGTAGTGTTCCAGTGGACCAGGGAAAACAACATGCAATTCAATGAGGAAAAATTCCAATTAATACGGTACGGAGATAATAATGGTGTTAAAGAAATTACAAATTTACTTAACAGAATCTAACCACATAATAGAACAGAAAGACAGTGTGAAAGACCTTGGGGTATTAATGTCTGAAAATATGGGTTTCAAAGTACATAACCAGGTCAAAGTGGCGGCTGCGAAACGTCTAACGGGTTGGATTCTGCGTACTTTTAAAACACGCGGTGAATTGCCTATGATAACGCTCTTCAAATCTCTAGTGCTACCGCGGCTTGAATACTGTAGCGTATTAACATCCCCATACAAAGCAGGTGAAATAAATGACAGAGAGTGTACAAAGAAATTTCACTTCGCATATAAGTTCGATAAAACATCTACACTATTGGGAGCGTTTAATAGCACTGAATCTGTACTCACTGGAACGTAGAAGAGAACGTTACCTAATAATATACACGTGGAAAATCGCAGAGGGTTTAGTACCAAACCTACATACTCCGATAGTCATGAAATTCAGTGATAGGAGAGGCTGGGAATGCGAAATCCCCCGGATAAATAACAGGGGTGCTATGGGCTCTCTGCGAGAGGGCTGGTTATCACACAGAGACCCACGTCTCTTCAACAAACTCCCACGGCGAGTAAGAGACATGAGGGACATCTCGTTAGACAACTTCAAGAGAGCCCTAGATGTCGAACTGCAAAAAGTGCCAGACGAGCCCATCCTCGCAAGGGAGCGAGCTGTCGCTTCAAACAGTCTACTGCACCAAATCACCACCCATAACGAGGGGCGTCGCGCTCCTTGGTGCCGCTAGAGGAGCGGCGAACACATCCAAAGGTAAAGGTAAGGTAATCCTCGTTATACCATGTTCTACAGCCACAGAGGTTATAACAGACGTGTGCTACGGCTGATGGAAACTACGACATACACACACAGCTACCATGATCTCCAATAGCATACCAGTACAAATGTTATATTATCATATCCTGCATTTTGTAGCCTTACATATTGAAATATTTAGTAATCCAAATAAAATTGACTAGTGTATATTATACAGTATATATATATATATATATATATATATATATATATATATATATTAAAACATGTTAAGGAGAAGGGAAACACAAATCAGATTTATTGGTAGGGCACAACAGTTTCGACTCTGTCTGGAGCCCTCTTCGGATACGTCAAAGACTGAGGGACCCCAGCAGAGTCAACATTATTATGTCCTTACAATAACACCCTTTTGCATCATGGGAGTATCAATATCCACTCACATAATCAAAGCACTGGGTATTTTCTTCTAAACCACTTCTCTACCGGCGACGTATTATATATATTTAATTCTAGCTATAGTTATAATATTGTGTACAGTTTAAGAAGGATCCGTGGTATAAAAGATGGTTAAGGGATATAGTTCGAAGCTTCTTAATTTCCGGAGGCCCTATATAAACTGAATACAATCGTTTAATACTAGCCAGAATATAGTTAAAATGATGGCATCGGTATTGAAAGGGGTAAAATATAATATGAAATTATTAAAACATACGACGGAACTTGGTAAATCTCTATTAATTGGGTTTTCTAGGTCAAATTCCCCCGTACTTATCGTGATGCCATACATAAAGGTAACACAGTCGGCTTATGCATTCATTACTGCAAATTAAAACATTTTAGCTGGGGAGCCACTTGGAAATTAAAATTCAACCAATTTACCACCAGTTATTTTTCACATTGGTGTCGATAATTACAAACTCCTAATAATCAGATAGCTATTATACTTGATTGTGCTTTATATATATAATGTAAGAGAACGAACTTTAAACATTTATATAAGAAGGTGAGTTCTTTTGGACTATAACATCCAAAAATAAAATAAAACTAATAATAATGTTATAAACCTAGCCTACACTCGTGATGTGGTACGATGACGACTAATAATAATGTTATAAACCTAGCCTACACTCGTGATGTGGTACGATGACGACTAATAATAATGTTATAAACCTAGCCTACACTCGTGATGTGGTACGATGACGACTAATAATAATGTTATAAACCTATCCTACACTCGTGATGTGGTACGATGACTAATAATAATGTTATAAACCTAGCCTACACTCGTGATGTGGTACGATGACGACTAATAATAATGTTATAAACCTAGCCTACACTGGTGATGTGGTACGATGACGACTAATAATAATGTTATAAACCTAGCCTACACTGGTGATGTGGTACGATGACGACTAATAATAATGTTATAAACCTAACCTACACTCGTGATGTGGTACGATGACGACTAATAATAATGTTATAAACCTAACCTACACTCGTGATGTGGTACGATGACGACTAATAATAATGTTATAAACCTAGCCTACACTCGTGATGTGGTACGATGACGACTAATAATAATGTTATAAACCTAGCCTACACTCGTGATGTGGTACGATTAAACCTAGCCTACACTCGTGATGTGGTACGATGACGACTAATAATAATGTTATAAACCTAGCCTACACTCGTGATGTGGTACGATGACCACTAATATAATGTTATAAACCTAGCCTACACTCGTGATGTGGTACGATGACGACTAATAATGTTATAAACCTAGCCTACACTCGTGATGTGGTACGATGACGACTAATAATAATGTTATAAACCTAGCCTACACTCGTGATGTGGTACGATGACGACTAATAATAATGTTATAAACCTAGCCTACACTCGTGATGTGGTACGATGACGACTAATAATAATGTTATAAACCTAGCCTACACTCGTGATGTGGTACGATGACCACTAATAATAATGTTATAAACCTAGCCTACACTCGTGATGTGGTACGATGACGACTAATAATAATGTTATAAACCTAGCCTACACTCGTGATGTGGTACGATGACGACTAATAATAATGTTATAAACCTAGCCTACACTCGTGATGTGGTACGATGACGACTAATAATAATGTTATAAACCTAGCCTACACTCGTGATGTGGTACGATGACGACTAATAATAATGTTATAAACCTAGCCTACACTCGTGATGTGGTACGATGACGACTAATAATAATGTTATAAACCTAGTCTACACTCGTGATGTGGTACGATGACCACTAATAATAATGTTATAAACCTAGCCTACACTCGTGATGTGGTACGATGACCACTTTCTCATATAAATTCTGACGATTATATTAAGTTATGAATGAAAATTCAAATGTTCAAAACAAATCTCAAGGACTCCTTTTACACCTTCATGTAGTTCCCCAGTTGATTTTGTTGAATCACTTATATATAACAGCCAGACTAAATATATAATACAACAATGAAATGCGCAATATTCCCTCACTGATATATATATATATATATATATATACCTGGTATATATGTATATATACTATATATGTATATATACAGTATATATATAAGGAATAGAAACACCAGCATAGGTAACCACATCTTTTTATAATAATTATGTACCAAATCTCATTATATGTTTGATTAAACCCCTTACGATTGAACAGGCGTTATATGGTTAAAATAAAGTATAGAGGAAAGTCGTGAACTAAAATATTCGACTGAGTCACGAATTCAGGTCCAAAACATTCTAAAACTAATAATTATACGGTATCGTTTAAATTTATGATAAAAAACTAATCCACATACTTTTCTATACATTAGATTAATCCCTTCAGTACCGATGATGTCTTTTCATTATATTCTGGCAACAATAAGACGATTTTATTCAGCTTAGGAAGGACGTCTACCCATTAAAATATTACAGGCTATCTCAATTCATGCTTTTAGCTACAATATATCCTTCCTAAGCTTCATAAAATCGTCTAAATGCAACTGACATGAGGTAAAAAGAAACGTCCCCGGTAATGAAAGGGTTAAGAGAAAGTTAATGAAATTGTTCGAACTAAATCAGAAAACAGAATTACTTAAGCAAAACTAAACTATATCTTAATATTTATGAATATCAAAGAAGTATACTATACGGATTATCAAAGAAGTATACTATACGGAATATCAAAGAAGTATACTATACGGAATATCAAAGAAGTATACTATACGGAATATCAAAAAAGTATACTATACGGAATATCAAAGAAGTATACTATATGGAATATCAAAGAAGTATACTATACGGAATATCAAAGAAGTATACTATACGGAATATCAAAGAAGTATACTATACGGAATATCAAAGAAGTATACTATACGGAATATCAAAGAAGTATACTATATGGAATATCAAAGAAGTATACTATACGGAATATCAAAGAAGTATACTATACGGAATATCAAAGAAGTATACTATATGGAATATCAAAGAAGTATACTATACGGAATATCAAAGAAGTATACTATACGGAATATCAAAGAAGTATACTATACGGAATATCAAAGAAGTATACTATACGGAATATCAAAGAAGTATACTATACGGAATATCAAAGAAGTATACTATACGGAATATCAAAGAAGTATACTATACGGAATATCAAAGAAGTATACTATACGGAATATCAAAGAAGTATACTATACGGAATATCAAAGAAGTATACTATATGGAATATCAAAGAAGTATACTATACGGAATATCAAAGAAGTATACTATACGGAATATCAAAGAAGTATACTATACGGAATATCAAAGAAGTATACTATACGGAATATCAAAGAAGTATACTATACGGAATATCAAAGAAGTATACTATACGGAATATCAAAGAAGTATACTATACGGAATATCAAAGAAGTATACTATACGGAATATCAAAGAAGTATACTATACGGAATATCAAAGAAGTATACTATACGGAATATCAAAGAAGTATACTATACGGAAAAAGTAATGGTTACTAAAACTGAACTCCAAGTCGACACTAGAGATAATGATCAATACAATTTATGACTATTGAATAGAATCAGTCACATGCATATCTATACAGACCACAGTGATATTCAGTGTAGAGAAGTGCGTGTGATAGATTCAGTTCATAAACTGTATCATGTAGGCTGGATTATGTTTCTATTCCTTATTCGCCTGCGCTTTCCAAGCTTCAAGTCAACTGCCGACACACACACACACACACACACATATATATATATATATATATATATATATATATATATATGAGGGGAGGTGTGGTGGAGTGGGCTTGCCACTGGCCTGGTAATCCAAAGGTCCCTGGTTCAAATCCCGATGTATCAATGGGAAGATATTATTGGGATGGAATTTGTGCTGTACCTAGTATCAGTGCATTACCACAAGCCCACCGAAACGTCAATAAAATACCCTCATTGTTCCCTGATTAAATAGCACTGTATGAATATTCCCATATTCAAAATATGCTATAGGGGTGCAATGCCTGGTGAGTTATCTGCTCAACAGGTGGCGTTGTGTGTGTGTAAGTGTGAGAGTCCGAGTGTAGGGAGTGAGACAGTGAAGCACGGGAACGAGGTGGCTTCAGAGATGGGGTCGTTTCGGGCCATGAGTGAGCACCGTCCCTCATGTGAAGGCAAGATGGCAGGTGCTCGTTGTACTCTTCGTGCTTCACATGTCTCACTCCCTAGACTGGAACAAGACCTCACGGGCTTCACTGTTCATTGTAAAGCGGTGAATGTTAAGGCTCTCAGCCTATGCCCGAGAGGAAGTAAGTTGGAATATAGAAGAAAAAAAAAACAAAAATAAAACAATATATATATATAGAGAGAGAGAGAGATAGAGAGAGAGAGAGCGTTATAGACATATATACCTGAGATAATATTAAATCCCTGAATCCTGCTACTCAGGCAAATTAGCAAATTCTCTCCGTCATTCTCCTACTCAGCAAGTGAACTCTGGCACTCTCTCCCCCAATCAATTTCTCCTTCATCCTATAACTAAAACTGTTATAGACTTCGTGTGCCCAGACATTTTGACCGTAACGTCCCTTTAAATTGGCTCTGTCACTCTTTTGGCTTTGGGGGAGACACTCGTTACAGACAACCTGCCTTTGTCTCCTTCATACACATAGAAAACACAAAACAACTCATACCACTTGTTCAACTCATGTCTTGCCGACTCATGTCTTGCCGACTCATGTCTTGCCGACTCATGTCTTGCCGACTCATGTCTTGCCGACTCATGTCTTGCCGACTCATGTCTTGCCGACTCATGTCTTGCCGACTCATGTCTTGCCGACTCATGTCTTGCCGACTCATGTCTTGCCGACTCATGTCTTGCCGACTCATGTCTTGCCGACTCATGTCTTGCCGACTCATGTCTTGCCGACTCATGTCTTGCCGACTCATGTCTTGCCGACTCATGTCTTGCCGACTCATGTCTTGCCGACTCATGTCTTGCCGACTCTACGTAATTAGTTTTCAAAACATTTCCCACTAATAAATAGTTTCCTTTTGGTCCTATTTTTAAATTTCCTAGTTTGATGTTTTCTTTATTAGTTATAATAATTTCCATAATTTGCCAAGCCATACTGTCTCCTTCGTGGCCTCCAACGCTGTCTCCTAAATTAAGGGGGACATAGTAGCTTTTTATGGACCCCCTTCTCCCTCATCTTTAGCCCCATTAGTTTTGAAATATTCAGACGTTTGGCCCATTAGTTTGCGATTTTAACACCTTTAGCTCCATTTAGTTTTCAATGTTAAGACATCGTGCCATTTAGGTGTCGGTTATTTCCTGGCGAACGACAGCGAGCCTGTAATCATAAGAGGAACCGGCCTTCGGCCGGAATTTTGTTCTACCGAAAAATTTACAATTTATCTTGAAGGGGGGGGGGGGGGTCTAGAGGCTGTTTTTCTAAGTTTGAGGGAGGTTTAGCGAGGAGACTAAAACATGTGAATACATAAATTAATAGAACAAAAAAAACAGCCACTAGTCGTTCGTTAGTCATGTTTGTAGTTTGGCCATACCATCAGATAACAAATAATTCTAACTCTTGATCCACTTGTGTATAACACCCCACACCACCGAACAATCAGTATTCATAAAAAATAGTTGCTTATATAATTTCCCAAAGTTTCTAAATCCCTCCAATATTATTTAGGTCCAGGGCCTCATTATCATGCATACACTAATCCTCCGTGACTGGGGCCGCCCCGGGGGTTTAAAATACTCATTAGTATTTAAATTCAAGTCTCTCCTCAACAAATTTCCTCCACGGGGTAGGGTGAAAATCAATATGTAATTGGGTCATGTGAGGAGGGACGTTGAGGGTTGTCAATGTGTTCAATACCACCAAGTGTCACCCCTATCGTACTATACCCTGTTCATTATAGGTAGGACAGAAATCCCGACCTCAACCTCTCATAACTCAAAAACTACTTCAGTAATTGAGCTGTTATTTCTACCATTTGGGAAGAGTCCGCCAGGGAATCGGTGAGGAAAATTGGAGTCAGTTTGCTACAGCCCCTCCTGAGTTATATGAGTGTAGGTTTACGATTCCTGGTCTACTTATATTGAACATACTATAATAGGTACAGTCAACTCGTTTAATCGGCAGTCTCGGAAATTTTAGTTATGCAATTATATTTTTCAGATTGCTGTAGGAAACTGTATTGCTTATACATTTATTAATTCATCTATTTTCCAATTTATTCGTTGTATTTTTATTTTATAAATTAACTTATAAGTTTTTCATAAGCCTAAACAATATTCTGAGACTGCGGATTATACGAGTTGACTGGACATAGTTTTGTTTTTATTTATTGTTTTATTATTATTTTTATTATTATTATTATTATTATTATTATTATTATTAATTATTTTACTTTTTTGCAGTGAACTTGCAAGTCCACATTTCCAAATTCCATTGTATTAACCCTTTTGTACCGGCGGCGTCTTATCAATTTTATTATAGATATATTTAGACGATTCTATACAGTTTAAAAAGAATCTGTAGTAGTAAAAAGGGTTAAATGAGGTAGTTCAAAGCATTTTAATTGCTGGAGACCCCTTTTAAACTGAATAAAATCGTCTAATATTAGCTAGAATCCAACTAAAAATACGTGGTTAGTACAGAAGTGGTTAATAATGCGTCCCTACGTATTAGGCGGACTGAAGGACGATATCCCCACCCCTCACAGTGCCATCAATTACTGGGACCTGTTTCAAAGGTATCAATAGATAAAGGCAAGGATAAGGAGCGGGGTTGTCGTCCTTAATTAGTTCGTTAGTTAAAATAAAACTTCAGAGGCTATCAACCCTTCTGGATTATTAAACCAGCCCACTGTAAGTCAATTATAACGTAAGGACTGGAGCATCTTTTCGAGAACCCCAGTCGACTTTATAATATACGCACGCCTTATAGATACACTGCAAATTATACTTATAGACTCATAATGCCAGACGTAAGACAACCCCAATAGTCAATGGGCGAAATTCCGAAATCGAATCAGTAGCATTTAAAGGGGTCATATTTTCAGCATAATCACCCAATATTGGCTATTATCGAAGTACCGGTATTATCCAGAACAATAAGAATAATGATATGTTCAAATAATTATCGCTGAAATCTCTCTCTGACAGTACCGATTTCCCCCTTTGGCCATGGACTCAGAGCCGTATAGTCACCTTCACAAATACATGGTACACTATAATATGCTACACTTGAGACAGTTAACCCCTTCTGTAGCAACGGCGTCTATTTAATTATATTCTAGCTATATTTAGACTATTTTGTTCAGTTCAGAAAATATATGTGGTAGTAAAAAGGGTTAAGTGAGATAGTTCGAAGCCTGTTAATTGTTGCAAATCCTTATTAAATTTAATAAAATCGTCTAATAGTAGCGAGGGAAACACTGACTCTGGGGAACGTGGCTAGAGGGATGGGTTCAAAATAGGTTAGCAATTCTCCCTACCAATAAATGCCTACAGTGGCCGATAGAGGCGCTGAACGCAAGGATTACCGCGGTGCATTGTGGGAAATGGGCGACATCGCGGAGCTATCCACCCTCCCTCTCCTTCAACAATTATATAATGTATGCAGTTAGTAGATATTTCTGTAGGTGACACATACTTTGGTCTATGCATACTGTTGTTTTATGTATTTTTAAATCACCCATATTCATAAATAACATATACTTACAATAAAAAGTCAGCAGGTATTTTCGTGCCAATTTTGTTATGATAATTAATCAGCTTATAATTATGTTTGTAGTCATTATCAGCTGCATATGGACTTTCCCTTTATTACTATACTATATAAGCACTCGGTGTAGTCGTATACTCTATATTAAACACGTGTAGAATCACACAACAATTGAGATAAACTGTGCATATCCTAGGTGCTGGGTATAGTGATGTCTACAGTCGTAGCTCTGGCGCTAGTTCAGAAGCGTCCACCAGAGGTCTCAAGAGAATTGTTGGTAGGGAGAATTAAGGGGGGATGGTTGTATTTTCGAGCCCCCTTCTCCTTAAGCCTTAGCCCCATTAGTTGTCAGATTCTAAAACGTTCGGCCCTTTAGTTTGGTGATTTTAAGACCTTTCGCCTCATTTATTTTTCTATATCAAGACCTTACGTGCCATTTAGGTGTCGATATTTTCCTGGCGAGTGATAGCGAACCAGAAATTTAGGAGGAATCGGCCTTTGGCCGGAACATTTTTCTACCGAAAAATTTACTATTTTATCTCGAAGAGGGATCTTGAGGATGTAAATTTAAACTTGATGAAGGTCTAGGGAGAAACTATAACAATAATAAATAGATGAATAAATGAGCAAATAAATGCGCCATCCCTCCTTAACATAGTCCTGAAATATTGCCGGTAGCGCTCGCTTGTGTCAACCCACCTTTAACAGGATTAACCCTATCTAACCCGAAGAGGGAGGGGGGGGGGGTATTTTAGAGCACCCTTCTTTCACCTAGTAGTTTGGCGATTTTAAGATGTTTCACCCATTATTTTGGCGGTTTTAAGATGTTTCACCCATTAGTTTGACGATTTTAAGATATTTCACCCATTAGTTTGACGATTTTAAGATATTTCACCCATTAGTTTGGCGAGTTTAAGATATTTCACCCATTAATTTGGCGATTTTAAGATGTTTCACCCATTAGTTTGACGATTTTAAGATATTTCACCAATTAGTTTGGCGAGTTTAAGATATTTCACCCATTAATTTGGCGATTTTAAGACAGTTCACCCATTAATTTGGCGATTTTAAGATATTTCACCCATTAGTTTGACGATTTTAAGATATTTCACCCATTAGTTTGGCGAGTTTAAGATGTTTCACCCATTAATTTGGCGATTTTAAGATATTTCACCCATTAATTTGGCGATTTTAAGATATTTCACCCATTAGTTTAACGATTTTAAGATATTTCACCCATTAGTTTGACGATTTTAAGATATTTCACCCATTAGTTTGGCGATTTTAAGATGTATTGCCCATTAGTTTGGAGTTGATAATATTTTTGTCTTCATCAAATGTTCATTTTTATATGAACGAGCACTAATGAGAAAAACAAATGCAAGGAAATCCGGCTTTTGGCCGAAAAATGTATACATGTATCTTGAAGGGGATCTGGGAGACGGTTTATTTAGAAAAAAAAAAAAAATCTATAATTATTATTATTATTTTGTTTTGTTTTAGCATGACAGGGGTCTAGGGAGGCATTTTATTAACCTTTGCAGTACCGGTGACGTATTTCAATATTTGATTTATGCTACATTTAGATGTTTATATGAAGCTTAGGAAAGGATACATATTCATAAACAGGATTAATTGAGATAATCCGTAGCCTTTTCATTGGCAGACATCCTTCTTAAGCTGAATAAAATCGTCCTATGGTTGTCAGAATATACTGAAAAGGACGCCACAGGTACTGCATGGGTAAATATAGGGGGTATAATTAAATATGGTTGATTTAATTAATTGAGTTTAGAATTAAAGTTTATTGGTGAACAAATATGAACATATTACTGAAAACTATTAAAAGCAATGAAAACGAAGAATAACAATAAACACTTATAACGTCGGATGAGCTAGTGTTAACAAGAGTCCGTTTGCAAGATAGCGAGGAATATAGGTCAAAGTCTAAAAGAGAATCATACGAGAATTTCAGTGGAGGATATAACCTACTCCAAGTCTCAATATCCGAGCCTAAAAATACTCACTCTCTCTCTCTCTCTCTCTCTCTCTATGTATATATATATATTTATATATATATATATATATATATATATATTTATATATATATATATATATATATATATAATACTGTATATATATATATATATATATATATATATATATATATATATATATACTGTATATATATACAGTATACTGTATATTACATAGATATTTTTATTTTTTTATTTTTACAAAAGGCAGAACTGCCTGTGACGAGTGCCTCCCCCAGAGTTGAAAGAGTGACAGGGCCAACAATAAATGAATGTTCGACCTAAAATGCCTGAACACACGGAGTTTGAAGCAATTCAAATCATAGGGTGAGGGGGAGATTACTTCAGGGAAAGAGTTCTAGAGTTCAGCTGTTGAATAGAAGAAAGATTGGAAATATCGTTTCACTCTTGGGTTGGAGAGTTGCACAGAGTAGATGTGGGATTGTGTTGCAAGACGGGTGCTACGTACTCTACAAAGAGGAGATGGTATACATTGAGAGAGCTCTGAAGAACGGTGATTATTGTAATAGCGGTAGAATAGCGAAAGAGATGCAACATTGCGGCTAAGAAAGATAGATTGCAAAGAGTTGATGAGTAGACGTGTTAATAAGACGAAAGGCTTTCTTTTTCACTCTGTCAAGAAGTGCTGTGTAAGAGGATCCTCTCCAGACATGCGATATATATATATATATATATATATATTCTCTTTTAAACAGACGAGGTTAAAGGCAATAGCAGTTTCAGCATTCAGGATTTTATTGTTACAGCTTTCAATAGTTCTAACAATTTTCCTCTGGGGTTCAGAGATGAGGTACAACAGGTTAGCAAAATTCATGGTGGATCCAACGTTTCACAAGTAATCAGTCCACCATCGCCGCCTATGTCAGGAGAGCCCTCACCCATTGCACCACCTGGAATGACACACACAATGAACTGGAAAGGCTCACCCAGGTCCTAGTCAACAATGTGTATTCCAACACTGACGTCACCAATGCCATCAACCACCACCTAGAAAAATGGTACAAACAAGACCCCCCTAGCACCAACCCGGCCAATGACATTACATTTTTCTACAGAAACTACATATCTTCCGACCACACAACAGACGAATCCATTATGAAAGAAATAATTCACAAAAACGTCCTCCCCACCAACCCTGACAATAAAATAAAACTCATTATTTACTACAAATCTCCTAAGACCTCCAACCTTGTCCTCCGTAACCGCCCCATTTCCACCAACCAACCGAAAGACGATCATGTGATATACCAGCATATTTGCACCTCTGGGGACTGTGGACCCCTATCCTATGTTGGAATGACACAGACTCGCCTTTCCCGTCGACTAACCCTCCACCTTCAATCTGGCGCTATAAAAGATCACTATCAAGCCCCTCACCATCTTGCCCTAACTCGCGCCGACCTAGACAAACAAACCACCATACTCGACAAAGAATCAGACCCCAGAAGACTAGCTATTTTAGAAGCTCTATACATCCAAACACTCAACCCCAGCATCAACAACCAAACACAAGACCTTCAAATTCTTCCTTCAGGCAAGCGCTACAGGCATACTGCCCCCCTTCCTCTCGCCCTGTGCCCCCCTCCCTTACCTTTCCGCGCTCAGCACACAACTGACAACACCAACCAATCACAGCCACCCACAGCCAACAACCAACCACCGATAAGATTTAGTGCCCGTCTCGCGAATAGACTGCCTTCCACCAATGAACAGCCACCCCACACCCAGTAGCTCCGCCCACCTCCCTATTCTTGATCCTCGATTTTTTTATAAATATGTTGCTTTGTCCTTACTCTTGACCTAAAAACAGAAACTTGGCTCTTTCCATCGGCCAATCAGCTTGCAGCCCCACCACCTGCCTCTCCACACTACCATGGCCACCAACAATATTACCTGTGGTACTGTCAAATGGTATAATTATAAGGCAGGCTATGGCTTCATAACTACGAAGAGTAACGAGGATGTCTTCTGCCACCACACCAACATTATCAACAACAACAGCAAGAAGAAAGCCTCACTAAGAAATGGTGAAACAGTGACTTTTACCATCAAAACAGGGAGACAGGGACGTGAAGCTACCAACATCACAGGCCCTGAAGGAGCTCCAGTCAAGGGGTCCTCTTTCTCCCCACGGATTGTTCCACCAGAGTCGACACCACCTACAACTACAGCAGATGGGGAAGCAGTACTGAGGGCCAAGATCTTTGCCTGTATTCAGTCAGCCATAGCCATTGCTGGCCCAGACACACACCAACTCTGCCAGCTAATCCCCTGTCTGTTGTCACACAACAATCTTCCCACCATCATCATACCTCAGAAGGCCTTCTCTGCGACCCCTGCAAACATCAAAAGGGCGTCAACAAAGAAGAAGCCCCCCAAGACACAAGATCGAGTTCCAGAACTACAGGAATCTCCAACTCTTCACATCCATGAAGAACACCAAGAAAAGGACGAAACACAAATGGAAGCCGAGGAAGCCAGAGCATCATCATCACCACCAACTTCCCCCAACACCAAGTCAAAATCGCCAAGAAAGAGATCCCCAGGACCACTCCTTCCCCTCCCGACAAACCCGGAGACAATAACAAAAATCGCCAAGGAGACGGAACCGGAAGAAGACACCATCGAGCTTGCAGAACTAACACTGGGCAGTATTGGATTCATCTGTGACGTCTTTGAACAAGATCCCGACGTTATGAGGAAAGCATATTATTATATTAATCAAGAAGACTTGGAACGAACTATCACAGATGAAGGAAAAAACAAACTGAAAGCAAGACTCAACAGATCAGACATAGACATCCCTAAGTTAAAATCATTCTTATCAGCACTTTAGTAACTTAAGTACAACAATAAAGCATGAATGAAAGTTTTTAAAACAAAAATGATTAGACAAACAAAATTAAGTAATAAACATCCCTCAACAACAGCAAGGTGGACGGCCCACTAACTTTTCTCTTCCACTGTATTTCATCTTTCCTACTTTCTCTTCCCTCCACCCACTCTGAGGTGCCTCTCTTCCCCCCACCCCCCCTATCTTTAAAAAAAAACTCTTGACCTAGATTCCTAGCTTCACTTCCCATTAAAATGTATAATTTCACAGACAAAGTACAAGACAACAACCTTTTAACGTAACTTCTATAATAATAACAGTACAGCCTTCTTACAGGTTCTGCCACTGACAGACTTCCCCAGCAGTACCCTTTTTTTTTTTTTTTTTTTTTTTTTTTTAAGAGACAATGAACGGAGGAAGGAAAAACACAGATAAAACAAAAAGGTCCATGTGCCTAAAGGCATCCTCCATTCATAAAATGTTTGTAACAACTGGATTTAAACATTTGTTGATTGTAAGTTTGTGGAAAGCAATTCGAGGGAAGTGAATTCCAAAGAGTAGTAGCTCTGGGGATAAATGAATTCTGATAAGCAGAAGTTCTGCATTGTGGAGGAGAAAGTGTAAATTCATGGGCGCTCTCAGCTGCCCTAGTTCTACGGGGAAAGATGTGGAGAGGCGGCACAATTGAAGCAAGTTCCTCGGAACAATTGCTGTGAAAATATCTGTAGAATAATGCAAGGGATGCAACGTTTCTTCGTATGGCTAATGTAGGAAGGTCCTGTGTGATTGCAGGTTATTGATTAATCTAATAGCTTTATTTTGAATTTTGTCCAACTGCCTCAATGCAACCACTCCACTTCCACCCCACAGAGGTGAACAGTAATCCATCTGAGAGCGGACATGACTTTTATATATTACGGCCAACTGCTCGTCAGTGAAGAATTCTCGAACTCTGTACAGGAGTCCCAGTTTTTTAGAGGCATTCTTAGCAATGCTTCTAACATAATGTGTCCAGCTCAAGTTAGTAGTTAATGTTACACCGAGAATGTCAATACTAGGGGAAGTGGGAATATTTACATCATTAAAAAATATTTGGGAGTCAGTGAGATTCTGTCGGTTAGAAAATTGAATGTACTTGGTTTTCTGTGCATTAAAGGAAACTAGATTATTTTGTCCCCATTCATTAATTCTAGAAAGGTCCTGGTTCAGAGAAATTGCAGTGTTTATTTTTGAATTAATAAGATCGGGTTGGGTTTTGACTCAATGCCACCCAAAATTAGCTCCCCCTTTTATACCTTTTCGAATTACTACCACCCAAAAATACAACCCCAAAACATGCAAGCACTTTCGATCTTATACCACCCAAAATTAACTTGCTCCCCATCCCTTGCCCCCTTCTTGGCAAGCCATCCTGAATCTCATTAAAGTAACTTCTCCAACTAAATCAACTCAACCCCAGCTCAATTATTCAACTCACGCACGTTGGGTCAAGCCCCGACACCCTATTTCTCCCACTATTATCACTGTCTCTCCTACTTAACCAATAAAAACTTCCCTTCTTTCACCCTCACCCACCTTTTATATATTCATTCATTCATTCATTATTTTAATCATTACCTCTCCTTTCCCTGAAGATGCAAGATGTTTACTTGTGAAACGTTGGATCCACCATGAATTTTGCTAACCTGTTGTACCTCATCTCTGAACCCCAGAGGAAAATTGTTAGAACTATTGAAAGCTGTAACAATAAAATCCTGAATGCTGAAACTGCTATTGCCTTTAACCTCGTCTGTTTAAAAGAGAATCTATTACCTGGCTATACTAACATATATATATATATATATTATTTTAATCTTTTATTATTTGTTTACTCACTTTCCGTTCGTTTCTTTTAGTTTAATACAATTTTGTTTATGTTTTTTTGTCCACTATATTATTCAATCTGTTAATTAATCTCTCTCTCTCTCATAAACTTAATACGATATATTATAAGAGACATGCATTATGTACTCGCCTTTTACATCATATTTAATGCATAATGATGTTCTAAGTATCGCTAACGGTGTAATACATTTTACAAAAATGTAACTATTGTAATATACCGGTTATATTTTCAAACAAAATACAATGCTAAATTTCGAAACATTATTGCTGGCAAATATATTTCATATAATTACACATAATAAATACACATCTACCAGTAAATATATTATTTATCAAATAGGATGTCAAACCTTTTTCTCCAGCATTAATTAGTATAATTATGATGACCAATCAGCGACGAGGATAAGAGGCAGACAAAAAGGGAGAGTTTAGTGGATTTGGGGGCGGGACTACAGGACACAAAGTTGCAAATCTCTCGACCAATCAGTGCCCAGTAATTACCGAGAGAGATAATAGCCACCTCAGCCACACCCTAGCACCGCCTCCGCATGTGCTGATTGCCCAACTTCCAATCCTTTATCTAACATCGCTCCCGACTTCATATATCCCACCAATAATAGTTTCGTAGCCTAATAACAAGATCTCTATCACCAAAAATATAATATAAATAGTGATAGTCACTTGCCGAAATATTATTTCAGCAAGTGGGATGACAAAATAATTACGAAGAAGATCAAAGAAACTGTGCAGATGAAAACTTGCTTGTCGCCGAGCTCCACCAATCAGCGCGCTCGTTGACGTGACAACCGGGTATAATTATAAGCGCCGGAAACAGGTGGCATTTGCGGGTCACAACCAAATCAAAGGCATCTACATTTTTTGTTTTTTCTATGTGAGTGAGGGAGGCAAAAGGCAGAACTGCCTATAGCGAGTGCCTCCCCCATAGTTGAAAGAGAGACAGGGTCAAAACCATGGGACGTTCGAGCCAAAATGCCTGGACACACGGAGTTTGAAGCAATTTAAGTCATAAGAAGAGGGAAAGACTGATTCTGGGAGAGAGTTCCAGAGCTCAGCTGTTGAATAGAAGAAAGTTTGAGAGTAACGTTTCACTCTTGGGTTGGAGAGTTGCACAGAGTAGGGGTGGGATTGTGTTGCAAGACGGGTACCACGTGCCCTACGTAAAGGAGGTGGTATACACTGGGAAAGCAACATTGCGGCGGAGAGAGAGAGATTGCAGAGAGTTGGTGAGTGGACGGGATTTAATGATACGAAAGGCCTTCCTTTCAACTTTGTCTAGGAGAGCGGTGTGAGGGGAACCTTCCCACACATGTGAACAATACTCAATACAAGGACGCACTATGCCCCTGTACAGAGCAAGACGCTGTGCAGGGGTAAAGAACCCCCTAAGGCGGTTGAGCACACCCAGCTTCTGGGAGGCTGCCTTAGCAAGACTGGTAATATGGTCCTTCCAAATGAGAGCAAAAGAAAAAGAGACACCAAGAATATTGAGAGAAGATGAAGGATTGATTTTTGTATTGTTGAAGAATAAGGGATAGTCCGCTGGGAGTTCCAGACGGATAGATAGATGGAGTAATTGGGTTTTGGAAGCATTAAAGGTAACAAGGTTTTCTCTGCACCAATTGGAGATAGTAGTTAGAGCAGAATTTAAGTGTTCTATGGCTTCATTAAGTTTGTCGTTGAGGGAATGCTGGCTGGGGCATTCTGAAAAACTAATGGAGTAGTGTAAGGCTAATTCGTCTGCGTATGAATGGATGGGAATTGAGGTACAGTTGAGCAGATCATTTTTTTAAATTAGAAAGAGAATAGGAGATAGGACAGAGCCCTGAGGAACTCCGGAGTTTATAGGGTGAGGAAGTGAGCGATGGCCGTCCACAACCGTAGCTATGGAATGGCCGGAAAGCAAATTAGAGATAAAGGCACAGATGGAGGGATAGAAACCGAAGGAGGGTAGTTTAGAAATTAAAGATTTGTGTCAGGCTCTATCGAAGGCTTTCGATATGTCTAATGCAATAGAAAAAGTCTCACCGAAGTCCCGAAAGGAGGATGACCAAGAGTTAGTAAGATATGAAAGAAGATCACCAGTAGAGCGACCCTTAAGGAAGCCATACTGGTGGTCTGAGAGCAGATTATGAGAAGAAAAATGCTTAAGAAATTTGGAAACAAGAATAGTTTCAAACACTTTAGAAATACAAGAGATGAGAGCAATTGGACGATAGTTGGAGGGTTGAGAGCGGTCACCCTTCTTTGGGGCAGGTTGAATGAGAGCAAACTTCCAGCATGAAGGGAAGACGTTAGAGGATAGATGTCCCTCTACAAATACTAGATGGCAGCCCGATAATACACCAACTGTTAGACAGTGAGCAGCAGTAGCAATCCTCTCCTACAAGAATAGCTTTGTCACCATTTGCCCAAATTCACCTGCAGTATCCAAGAGCCTATGCACACATCGCCCGTCTGCACATAGTATCCCAGAAGCTAGCTCAAATAACTCCTCTAAATTATTCAACTCGGCAGCTGCGACAGACATATTTTGGAAGTGCCGCTGGTGCGACATCTTTAGAGGGCAGCTCGGACAATTTTTTGTATATTTACCATATAAAGCAATATTACTGTTTCATATGCCTATATTATAATTGTATAATGAACATGTGAACATTGAAAAACGAGACAATAGGTGTAGAGAGGAAATATCCAGTGTGAAACCGTATATTTGTGATGGGAGGGATAGGGAGAGAGGCAGGAGCGATCGCGAAATAGATGTGCTCTCTCGGTCATCTCATGATATACTGAAGGTCCTGGGTCGACCTCGTGCCTGTGTGAGGGTTGAGGGGGGTAGGGAGAGTGTACAGACTCGTGACTAAACATATTTTAGGTGGGAGACACAATTTATAGGCATTGGGAGAGGGAATATATTGGATAAATGAGGAAAGGGGAAGTGGAGGGAGCAAGGGAGGGAAGGAAAAGGAAGGGGGGTAAGACACATGTAAGGGGAGGACACAAAGTGGTGGGAGATATACCACCTAATCACATATTGCTTCCATCTCACTGGCCCTGGGGATATTTTGTTTTAATGTGTGCTATCTACCGGAAGCAGCATCGCATTCACTCAGTAAAACCTTCCCGAAGGAGTGTCACAGCCTTTGGGTTAACTACAAAAATCGCCGAGCCCTACCCTGCCAAAACACACTCCACTATAATTGCCCATCATCTAACTGATAACGCTAGTCTCATGAAGTCCTATGCCAAGCAAATCTCCTCCCTTTATCGCATATTACTGGCAACGTCTAGCCCACCAGTATACCTATATCATTATACTAACCTTATTAGGCATGGTCAATTACAGGATGCGAAGTAGCATCTGTCGGCCACAAACATACACTTATAGATATACTCATGTTTGAAGCCAGCTAGGTAAGAACTTGCACGTCCCCCCGCCCGGGTTCTAATACCCTCGGTGTCTTGCCGACAAAATGCCTCACAAGAAGCTTTCCCGTCAAACAGACCGAGGGTAAATATTGTCGATGAGACGCCAGTGTAAAGTCAGAAAATTAGTGACTGTAACGTACAAACACATGCACACATACATCCGTGCCTCTCTCTCTCTCCTTCTTTCTCTTCACCTTCCCGCTCAATACTATAAAATACGTCATAGCTATCTTAACACCTACTGTCCCAGCGGCGTACGTTGGGCGACAGTAAAAAAGTAACTCGTCAGTACCAGTGACGGATCATGTCCGTCGATAATATGTGGTCCTTTTAACAACCCGCATCGATTGGTGCCTGGTACCACAACGTTTGAGCACTTCTCAGCTTATATCCAAGGTCCTACAGGCTAGGAGAGGCAGTATTCCTCCATCTTTTGAGGTGGAAGGGTGTTCTCTCTCGGAAGCCATTTTGGCCAAATTGCTTAGTACTGGAGGGTACATTTATGGTAATACCCTCTGGTACAGTAGGGGTTAAGGGAAGATGGGCCGTTTTTCTGGTCCCCTTTCTTTCTCATATTTAGCCCCATTTCTTTTTAGATTTTATGACATTTGGCCCATTAGTACTTAGTGTGGAGATTTTAACACCTTTAGCTCCATTTCGTTGTCAATTTTAAGACTTATCGTGCCATTTAGGTGTCGATTTTTTGTAATTATAAGAGGAACCGGAACCGGCTTTGGCCAGGACATTTTTCTACCAAAAAATTTACAAATTTTTGTTTAGGGGGAGTTTTGCTAAGTTTGAGGAAGGTTTAGAGAGGAAACTAATAAATATATGAATAAATGAAGTAAAGGACCCCCCCCCCAAAAAAAAAAGAAACTAGCCCCTAAGTACACAATCCCAGACACGGTTCCGTGACAGACTGATTTCGTTAATTAGGTAGTTAGGATAGGCGATGCATTGAACCTATAATTTGTTTTAAAAGGAAAACTAATTATTTACAGGAAATTATATTACAAAAACGATTCGCATGCTAATGTAACGACAATATATTGTGTAGACAGAGTCACAAAGAAATAAATGCTCCGACATAGTTTCCTTTAAGTTCATTATTTGTGTGACCCAAAGTTCGACGTTGATATACAGTAAGTCAATTAGTGAATAGTGCTTGGAGTGATAAGTGGATATGGGAACAGAAACTTCCAAGGGACAAAGTTATACACCGTGGTCATTATATTCAAAGTTATACACCGTGGTCATTATATTCAAAGTTATACACCGTGGTCATTATATTCAAAGTTATACACCGTGGTCATTATATTCAAAAGTTATACACCGTGGTCATTATTCAAAGTTATACATACCGTGGTCATTATATTCAAAGTTATACACCGTGGTCATTATATTCAAAGTTATACACCGTGGTCATTATATTCAAAAGTTATACACCGTGGTCATTATATTCAAAGTTATACACCGTGGTCATTATATTCAAAGTTATACACCGTGGTCATTATATTCAAAGTTATACACCGTGGTCATTATATTCAAAGTTACACCGTGGTCATTATATTCAAAGTTATACACCGTGGTCATTATATTCAAAGTTATACACCGTGGTCATTATATTCAAAGCCTGTCAAATAACTTGATTTTATAGAAGTTTTTTTGTGTGTTTTTTTTTTTATATATTCCAAATTACTCCCTCTCGGGCATGGGCTGATAGCCTATACTGTACATTCAACCGTTCAACACGGTGAAGCCAGTGATAGGGGAGGTGTGGTGGAGTGGTCTTGACACTGGATTGGTAATCCAATGGACCCGGGTTCAAATCCCGATATGTCAATGGGAAGATATTATTGGGATTGAATTTGTGCTGTACCCTAGTATCAGTGCATTACCACAAAGCCCACCGATATGCCAAAAAAATACCCTCATTGTTCCCTGATTAAATAGCACTGTATGAATATTCCCATATTCAAAATATGCTACAGGGGGACAATGCCTAGTGTGTTTACTACTCAATAGGTGGCATTCTGAGAGTGAGGGTCTGAGTCTGGAGGGTGAGACAGTGAAACACTTAAACGAAGCAACCAGCCGCTTCAGAGATGGAGCTGCTTCGAGCCATGAATGGAAGCTTCACATGTCTCACTCCCCAGACTGAAACGAGACCTCACGGGCTTCACCGTGTTGAGCGGTGGAATGTACACCGTACAGGCTCTCAGCCTATGCCCGAGAGGGAGTAGCCTAGTTGGAATATAGAAAAAAAAAAAAAAAAATCTCGTTCCAGTCTTTTTTTCTTTTTTCTATAAGAACATAAGAACATAAGAAAATGGGAGTCTGCAGAAAGCCGATTGGCCTAAGCAAGGCAGATCCCTGTCCCACACAACCCCAGTTCAATTACAAAGCCCAATTATAGGCTCAACACTCTAATACCCTGAGGATCATCTTACCAAAACGGTTAGAGATTAACGCAGGATTATGGGGGTATGCAGAGTGCTGATTGGCCCAACCCGGCTGATCCCCCTTCACACCCAACCCTTCTCGTCCATATGCTTATCCAATTTTATCTTAAAGCTCCCTACCGTTTTAGACCCCACTATAGCACTTGGTAGTCCATTCCACCCATCTACAACTCTGTTACCAAACCAATATTTGCCTATATCTTTTCTGAAACGAAATTTATCTAATTTGAAACCATTGGTACGAGTTCTTTCGCTATCACTGAGCTTTAGTACATTTGTCATGTCCCCTTTGTTAATCCCACTAACCCACTTGAACACCTCTATCATATCCCCTCTAACTCTGCGTCTCTCTAACGAATGTAAACCTAATTTCTTCAACCTTTCTTCATACGAAAGATTTCTAATATTATGGATCATTTTTGTCATTCTACGCTGTACTCTCTCCAATGAATCTATGTCCATTCTGTAATAAGGACACCAAAATTGGACAGCATAATCCATATGGGGTCTCACTAATGACAAGTAAAGTTTTAAGATAACATCAGCAGTTCTGTTACTCACACTCCTAGAGATGAACCCGAGAATCCTGTTTGCCTTATTACGAACGCTTATACACTGTTTTCTAGGCTTCAAATCATTGCTAACAAACACACCTAGATCTTTCTCACAGTCTGAATTTTCTAATTCTAAATTAGCTAGTTTATATTTAACATTTGTATGCATCTTCCCTATCTTTAATACCTTGCATTTGTCAATGTTAAACTTCATCTGCCAATTTACTGACCATTCGTGTAAGGTATCTAGATCCCTTTGGAGGCACTCTATATCGCTATCTGAATCAATTGATCTCCCCATTTTAGTATCGTCTGCGAATTTACTTATCCTACTAGTTATACCTAAATCTAGGTCATTTATGTATATAAGAAACAACAGGGGACCTAATACCGATCCCTGGGGGACACCACTTTTGACTGCTCCCCACTCTGACTTGGTACCATTTATGCTGACTCTGTTTCCTACCAATTAGCCATGACCTAATCCATCCCAACAACGATCCTCCTATTCCATGTGCCTCAACCTTTCTCATCAATCTCTCATGAGGGACTCTGTCGAAAGCTTTACTGAAATCTAAATAAATAATATCATATGACTTGTCACTATCTACTGCTTCATATACCTCTGAGAAAAAGCTAAGCAAATTAGTAAGGCAAGAACGTCCCTGAGTGAATCCATGCTGAGAAGAATGTATTAAGTTAAATTTTACTAAGTGGCTTCTAATTTTCCTAGCAATAATAGACTCTAGCAACTTTCCTATGATTGATGTGAGACTAATGGGACGGTAATTGGATGCTATCGATTTATCACCTTTTTTGAAGATCGGAACTACATTTGCAAGCTTCCAAGCTTCTGGAACTAAACCTGTTTCTAAAGACTTGTTAAATAAAAATGCTAATGGGTTACTTAACTCATCTCTGCATTCTTTTAATACTCTAGCATATACCTCGTCAGGACCAGGCGATTTTTGAGGTTTCAGTCTGTCAATTTCCTTAAGCACATCATTTCTACTTATACTAACTGTACTTAACATATTTTCTATACTATCACTATATACCATATTGACTTCTGGAATCTGTGCCAAATTTTCATTAGTGAAAACGGAAAGAAACTGACTATTTAATGTACTGCACATTTCTAAATCATTTTCTGTTATTTCTCCTATTGAAGTTTTTAGGGGGCCTATTACATCTCTAACTTTAGATTTATATAGTTGGTAAAAAGATTTAGGGTTATTTTTTGAGTCACTGGCTATCCTTATTTCATAATTTCTTTTTGCTTTCCTGATTTCCTTTTTAACCTGTCTTGATAGAGTCTGATAGTATATATGTAGATGATTTTCGCCTTTCTTTATTTTTCTATATATTCCTTTCTTTTTTCCTATAAGATCTATTAGCTTATTAGTCATCCATTTTGGTTGGTTCTGCGGCGATCTAAATTTTCTTTTAGGGATATATTTATTTTGAGCATTGTGGAGTGAAGCAATAAACTGGTTATATGTAGGTGGCAAGTTTAACTCTGGCATATCCTGACTTAATTGCTTAACAATAGGGTCCACCCTTAAGTCTCTTCTTAGCCCACCATAATCGGCTTTTCTGAAATCTGGGATAAGTGTCGTATTCTCTTTAGCATTCCCTGTCCATTGTATATTAAAATAAATAGATTTATGATCGCTATTTCCTAGGTGGTCACCAATCTCTACATCATTTATCATATGTTCATTGTTACTGAAAACTAAATCAAGAATATTAATACCTCTAGTTGGCGTATCTATGAATTGAAATAAAAAACTATCTTGTACAACCTCAATAAACTCTACTGAATCGGAGTCGCCTATTTGGTGCTGCCAATCAATGTTCGGAAAATTAAAATCCCCCATAATGCACACATTGCTAAACCTTGATGCTATTTTAATTTCCTCCCATAACGATGTTCCGCCATTTCTACTCATATTAGGCGGTCTATATATAACTCCAATAACTATGGTCTCACTACCTTCGTTAACCTCTACCCAAACACTTTCATTATCATTATTTAGTCTAATACCTGATTTAATACAGCTTTTTAATGTACTCCTGACAAACACTGCTATACCCCCGCCCCTCCTACTTGTTCGGTCATATTTAAACAAACTATATCCTGGAATATCAAATTCTGCTAAAAAATGCCTAGATTCTGTATTAATCCACGTTTCAGTTAGCGCTATTATGTCTATATTTTCTGTGCTAACGAGTGCTCTAAGTTCGTTCATTTTGTTACATAAACTCCTACAATTTGTATAATATACCCTCAACCTATTACTTTTATTTGCAACTAATTTTCTATTGTTTTTAGCTAACTTATTATTTCCTGTTGAACTACTAGCTCTAGACGGAAATTCTGCTCTATCAGTAATCTCATCTTTACTATCAGTTACATGTGTAGTGTTATCGATAATACTATTACACATCACTATATTCGCACTATCTTGACTGATTATTTCTATTTTACTCACTGGTTTGTCACATGACGTACCTGCTCCATATGGAGACAGTATTTTACTTACACACCCAGGTTTTTTTAACGAAACCCCGCAACGATCTTGTCCAGTGAGCTGGCCAAGGTCGAAACTCCTAGTCGAGAAAGATGTACTCCATCCTGGGCATACAGTTCATCCTTACCATAGAAGTGGGTCCAGTTATCTAGGAATGGTATTGACTTTGCCTTGCAATACTTCTCCAGCCGGCTATTTACACCAATAGCCCTGGAGGACCATTCCTTCCGTACCCCTCTTCTTGGCAGGATACTGTGTACCACAGGAAATCCACCCTTCTCCTTGATCCTCTCCAGCATTTCCTAGTACTTGGTCAGCAACTCCTCAGTCCTGCATCTCCATATGTCATTGGATCCCGCGTTGATGAAGATGATGGGGTCCTCCCCACCCACTTCTAGGACACCATCCATCTTCTCTGCCACCCTCCCGACTCCGGCTCCAGGTAGGCAGACAACTTTACTAACATGAGTGTTAGTAGCCCCGTCAAGGTACCTAACCATTGAATCACCGACAATGAACTTAGCTTTTTTCCGTTGTCGGCGTGTAGCAGGAGTTGTAGCAGCAACAGCAGTAGACTTCCCCCCCTCCCCTCTCTCACTGCCTCGATGATCGCCACTTCCTCGCCATCACTCTCATCAGCCAAGGTGCTGAAGTTGTTGTGGGTCTTGAGTGGCTGCCTTTTCAGCTTGCAGGCCGTTGCACTGGTTGACACCACTTTCCAAGGGGCTTCACGATCCCTGGGAACACTTCCGGTAGCCTCACACTTCTTCTCCGCCATAGCTAGTCTCAAGGCCAAATTTTCATCTTTGAGACACTGAATCTCCTGCTCCACACTCTCCAGTCTTTCTTGCAAAGCAAGACAAAGCTGGAGAGTATGGGAGGAGACAGCAGACTCATCAACAACAGCCATCACTAAGAAAGTTCACTAGGACCTCACTAAGGGTAAACAGGTTCACTAGCGGTCACTGGGGACGTCCGCACAGGTCAGGGGTCAGAGGGCAACTATGTGATTGAGGGAGGCCAAAGGCATAACTGCCTATAGCGAGTGCCTCCCCCAGAGTTGAAAGAGTGACAGGGCCAAAATCAAGGGACGTTCGAGCCAAAATGCCTGGACACACGGAGTTTGAAGCAATTTAAGTCATAGGAAGAGGGAAAGACTGATTCTGGGAGAGAGTTCCAGAGCTCAGCTGTTGAGTAGAAGAAAGTTTGAGAGTAACGTTTCACTCTTGGGTTGGAGAGTTGCACAGAGTAGGGGTGGGATTGAGTTGCAAGACGGGTACCACGTGCCCTACGTAAAGGAGGTGGTATGCACTGGGATAGCTCTGAGGAACACTGATTATTATAGTAGCGATAGAATAGCGAGAGAGATGCAACATTGCGGCGGAGAGAGAGAGATTGCAGAGAGTTGGTGAGTGGACGGGAGTTAATGATACGAAAGGCCTTCCTTTCAACTTTGTCTAGGAGAGCGGTGTGAGAGGAACCTCCCCACACATGTGAACAATACTCAATACAAGGGCGCACTATGCCCCTGTATAGAGCAAGAAGCTGTGCAGGGGAAAAGAACCCCCTAAGGCGGTTGAGCACACCCAGCTTCTGGGAGGCTGCCTTAGCAAGACTGGTAATATGGTCCTTCCAAATGAGAGCAGAAGAAATAGAGACCCCAAGAATATTGAGAGAAGATGAAGGGTTGATTTTTGTATTGTTGAAGAATAAGGGATAGTCCGCTGGGAGATCCTGATGGGTAGATAGATGGAGAAATTGGGAGTGGGGCATGTGAAACTGCAGCCAGCCTTTGCCATCTTGCCTTCGAATATACAGTATAAGGAGCTGCTTCGCCTTCGTGCTTTACTGTCTCACCCTCAAGACTCGGACCCTCACTCTCAGAACGCCACCTATTGAACAATTAACTCACTAGGCATTGCCACCCTGTAGCATATTTTGAGTATGGGAATATTCATATAGTGCTATTTAATCAGGAAACAATGAGGGTATTTTGTTGGCGTTTCGTCGGGCTTTAGAAGTAAGGACATACAAATATTACAGAGACGTACCTGAAAATAAAGGTGTTCTATTAATATTATTATTTATATTATATTTTTTATTAAAATAATAGTAACAATAATAATAATAATAATAATAATAATGATTATTATTATTATTAATATTATATTAATAATTATAATTACAATTTGTTGGTATAGTATCGTGCTAAGTTAAAATAATTATACAAGTTGATTGCACTGACCTACACACACGCACACACGCACACACACACACACACACACACACACACACAAAGGAAATCTTCATTCTGAAATACGGCATAAATATGGTTCCAACCAAACTCCTAAAACATATTTACAATGTTCTTATACATTATGGAGTCTACACTTTACAATGATCAGGCGTTGACGCCCCCATTATTTATCTCTTATTGTTTTCTAACTCAAACACTAACTCTACTTATCTCTCTTCCTCTCTCATTAGCTCACTCACTCTCACTCTCTCTCGCTCTCTCTCTGAGTTTGATAATGTGGATTATAGCAAAACGTTTAGCCTCAATATGAATATAACACGCATCCATGGCTGGAAATTAGAATTGAACAAGTTCAGCACTAGTATCTGTGGAAACTTTTTCACATATAAGATCTGTTCTACCTGGAACAAACTTCCCTAGGAAGTTGTAAATAGTTCTTCAGTAGAGCAGTTCAAGAAGAGAGTAGATAGTATTTTGCACACTCTGTAAAAGTGTAGTGCACTAAACAGTCTCTCTCCTTCCACTTCGAGTATCTCCTCGGAATGGACCGCAAGGTCTCTGAGATACTAACTATTCCTTGTAACGCTCTCTCTCTCTCTTCTTTGTGGGCCATAACACAACTCTGCCACGCCACCTCCCTAAAAAAAAAAAAAAGTGGCCACCCATGAAAATTATTGAGAATAGATTCCCGGGGTAAACGTTGCCGGATTTTCAATATCGGATCAGAGGCGCTACGGCGTATATATACCTACTGGGCCGCCCCTTGCCAGACGTACGAAGAGTGGGCTAGTTAATTCTCTTTAACCCTTCTGTACCGGTGACTTCCATTACATTTTATTCAGCTACTATTAGACGATTTCATTCAATTTATAAGGGCCCTCCGGCAATTAACAGACTTAGAAATATCTCACTTTACACTTTTTTATAATAACAGATCCTTCAACTGCACAAAATCACTAAAATAAAATTAAAAAGACGTCACCAGTATAGAGGGGGTTAATGGGAAGGCCATGTACGGAGCGCGGGTGCTGGTGTGGTGGTGCCGCTTGGGTCTGTGCATGCGCGACACGACGACTTTAAATTTCTCCACTTTTTCTAGTCTTTTCAAAACACATCCAGCATGCCACCTTGTAGCTCAGAGGTAATGGTTAAGCCACAAGAGTTCTACAACAGTATAATACAGTATAATATAACAGCATATACCAGTATATTACAACAATATTGTGATCGTATTTTTATTATAGAAAATTAAGTTAGGTTAGGTTAGGTTAGTTAGGTTAGTCTAATGAGAATAATTGTATATTCAGAAGAAAAAAGATCAAAGTCGTCGCGGCGTACGCGCAGATCCATCCACACGGCAACATCGCACCAGCACCAGGGCTCCGTACATGGCCTCCCAGTTAATCTAGTTTGTTAAGGGGAGATCTCCACTTGAGGGATTGTTTTCTTGACCCCTTTCTCCCTCACATTTAGCCCCATTGCTTTGATATTATAAAACGTTTGCCCCATTAGTTTAGCGATTTTAAGAACTTTCACCCCATATTAAGACCTTTCGTGCCATTCAGGTGTCGATTTTATCCTGGCGAGCAATAGCGAGCTTGTAATTTAATAGGAACCGGCCTTCGGCCGGGAAATTTTTCTACCGAAAAATGTACAAATTTATCTTGAAAGGGACTCAAGGGGGTGTAATTTTAAGCTTGATGGAGGTCTAGGGAACAAACTAAATATCTCCCCTTAACCTTGTCATTAAACAATTAATTTTTTTCTCACTTATATCTGGTTAACATTAACCTTTTAACGGCGAGCTGTGTGTAGTGAACACCATACTACTGGGCGGCAATATTAGGCTCCATTCCCGCCTATAAATGTAATTTTACGATAAATATCGTTATTATTTATTCATATGCGCCTATTTTACATTTAATATGAAGATAGTAATATGTAACAACAATAAAAAAAGTGGGAATAGTGTTTGGATGGTCAAAAACGCGAATTATTGCCGACCGGTCATTCATGAAATGTGAGGCAGCCGCGACGACGTATATCCTCCCCTCTCGGTGCCTGGAGAGAGACTGAGGGTGCGAGAGTTGTCTCTCTCTCTCTGTCTTTCCCACGCATAGACACACGCAACACCACACCCTAGGATCGGCTTGGAGATATTGGCACCATAAATATACCAATAAATATGGTAATAAGAGGAAAAATAGGTGATAATTGAAGGGGGGGGGAAAGGATGGGATTTTAACACATGTGGAGGAGTGATAGACGGTATGGAGGGAATTATCCCACTTGATCACCATTTCACTTGTTTTAAGTGCTACTGGGGCCTTTTAATTTTTTTTTTTAATAGGCCTTACCTCTTAAGAGTGTTCTCGCCTTTGCCTACCAAAACCTCTTAAAAGTGTTCTCGCCGTTCCCAGGTTAAAGGATTATCCTCAATTTTGAAAGATCCTCTATGAATTGAGAGGGTAAACTCCAAATCAATTAGCCCTCTGACTTCACAAATGCCTTCATAAAAAGAATTAAAATGTCTAATGATGACAACAATAAAACAAAGAAGTGCATTCTCAAATCCTGAAGTGGTTATTTTCTCGTGTACGGTAGCACTAATAAGTCATGTCTCAGCTGTCATTACATTTGGCTCTCTTTGTGCTGTATTAATGTCTGTCAGATGTGAAAAGGGTGGGTAAGTGTAGGAACGTGTTTGTATATCTCACTCGAAACGAATACAGTTCTAAATATTGCAGATACAAATTATTTATCAAAATATACTTGCTGCCGAGGCATCACTTATTTGGCCGACTGTATGTAGTTTGCTCAAATGGCAACACTGCTTCTGATTGTATTCCCTCCCTACATACAAACATACACAGTATACAGGGTGTCCCAAAATAGGTGTGTCATGCTTTAAGATATGAAAATATAATTTTAAGATTAAAATGTTGTATTCCAAATATTCGAAGTATCAACCGTTAAAGAGGTAATGAAGGTTTTATTTAGTGTCCTCTCTCACACCACTGTAATGGGCCCGCTCATTTCAAACGATTTCCAACAATTCCAATGTGAGCTAGAAAGTCTCTACGCATTTTGCAACTTACACAACTATAATATTTTGATTATAATTATTTTTTCCCTGTGTATGAAGGAGATAAAGAGCAAAGCTACCTGTAACAATTGTCTCCCTATAATTTGAAAGAGTCATGGAGAAGAGCCAAAATCAAGGTACATTAGAGTAAAAATGTCTGGAAACATGAAGTTTGAAGCAGTTTAAGTCAAAGGATGAGGGAAAGACGGAGTGAGTTCCAAAGCTTGCTTGTTGAGTAGAAGACTGGGTAAATTAGTTCACTCTTGGGTTAGAGAGTTGGACATATTAGGGGTGGGAGCGTGTTGTAAGGCGGGTACCCCCACTCTTCATAGGGGAGGAGATATACACTGAGAAAGCTCTGAAGAACACTGATTATTGTAATAGCAGTAGAAGAGTGAGAGTTATGCAGCATAGCAGCATGTAGAAAGCTCTGAAGAACACTGATTATTGTAATAGCAGTAGAAGAGTGAGAGTTATGCAGCACAGCAGCATGTAGAAAGCTCTGAAGAACACTGATTATTGTAATAGCAGTAGAAGAGTGAGAGTTATGCAGCATAGCAGCATGTAGAAAGCTCTGAAGAACACTGATTATTGTAATAGCAGTAGAAGAGTGAGAGTTATGCAGCATAGCAGCATGTAGAAAGCTCTGAAGAACACTGATTATTGTAATAGCAGTAGAAGAGTGAGAGTTATGCAGCATAGCAGCATGTAGAAAGCGATTGTAATTAGTAACAGGAAGTGAGGTAATGAGACAAAATGGTTTTGAGTCTACACTTTCGAGAAGTGCGGTATGGGTGGAACCTCCCCACACATGCGAACAATATAGATCGAAAAATTGGGTTTTGGAAGCATTTCTATAGCAAAGTTTTCTCTGTTCCCATCAGATATAGTTGACAGATCAGAAGATAGGTGTGCTATAGCCTTATCACATGAGTTGTGGAGTGATTACAAGGTGGGTCACGGTGGAAAACTAGTTGAAGAGTGTAAGATAGAGTCATCGGCATAGGAGTGGATAGGACTGGAGGTACAGTTCAGAAGATCATTAATAAATATTAGAAAGAGAACTGGAGATAGGACATATTACTGAGGAACACTCCCGAAGTTGATAGGTTGAGGAACTGAGTGATTGCCATCCACAACTGCAGCTATGGAACGGCCAAAAATGTAATTGGAGCAAAAGGCACAGAAAGAGGCATAGGAACTGAAGGAGGCTACCAGTAGTTTAGAAATTAGACATTTGTGCCAGGCTCTATCGAAGGCTTTCGATATGTCTAGCGCAATAGAAAAGGTCTCACTGAAGTCCAAAAAGGAGGATGACCATGAGTTGGTAATATAAGAAAGAAGTTCACCAGTAGAGCATCTTTCCTTATTGCTGGAAGTTTGCTCTCATTCAACCTGTCCCAAAGAAGGATGACCGCCTTGAACCTTCCAACTATCATTCAATTGCTCTTATTTCTTGCATTGCTAAAGTTTTTAAAACTATTCTGATTTCAAAATTTCTTAAGTATTTACAGTACATTCAGATTGCCAGTATAGCAATGCAATCATTACATTGAGCGTATTTATCAATACCAAATATCAGTGTGGAATGTTGGAGAGGGAGGAATAGCACTAAAATCATCCAAGGTGGAGGTTTTAGTGACAATTTGAGCGAAAAGTTCAGCTTTGTCAGAGGAAGACATGATGGTGGTGCTGTCAGAGTGGAAAAGAGGAGGGAAAGACGAGGAAGTAAATTTGTTGGAGAGGTTTTGAACATCGTGTAATGGATGTTAAAAAATGTATATAGGAGAAACAGGACGAGGTATGGAGAAAAGAATATAAAAACACAAGACTGATGTATGCAACATAGGTTAGCTAATTCCCTAGTTATGCACATAGACCAAAGCAAACATCTACCTAAATGGGAAGGAGCTGCAATCATAGAGAAAGACCTAGATAAACAAATGAGAAGAATGTTGGAGGCAGTACATTTAAGTGTAACATATGTAACTAACCATAAGGATAGGTTTTTCTGTTTATCTAAACATGCAGCAAATATAGCTTTAATGACACGATCGGGGGGGCGGGGTAATTAAGCTGGCAGGATTGACCTGAAGGTATAGCCAATAAGGACGCCCAGGCATACGGCAAGGAGTTTTCGGTTAATATAAATATCTCAGATATGTTCCTTCTCATTCAGTCTCTCTGAAGATGGGTTCTGCGTAGCCCAAAACGTAAGAGAAATAAAGAATTCAAGCTCTTTCCTGTGTTTCACTTCCACCTAATTCATCCAGATTACGTATTGTACAATCATAGTCAGGAATGTCTGTACAATTCTTGGAAGAGTAATATCATCAATAACGCAATATTATGAAAAACTGATTGAGTCGCAGGGGGCGAGCGGCGGCGTTTCTTTAGTCAATGGCCACTGTATCGTTAACCCGTTCTGTACCGTCAACATAATTTTGACTTTATTCTGGTTACTACTAATCGATTTTATTCAGTTTAGGAAAGATCTCTAGTACCGGTAATCATAAGGCTTCAAAATATCTCAATCAACCCATTTAACTACCGTAGATCCTCCCTAAGCTGCATAAAATCGTCTAAATATAGCTACAGTAAACTATAACAGACGTTGCTGGTACAGTTAGGGTTAACATCACAGTGTGGTGGATCAATGTTTCCCTACCAATGGCTACGACTGTACACTCCACCCAATAACAATATAGCTACAGTAAACTATAACAGACGTTGCTGGTACAGTTAGGGTTAACATCACAGTGTGGTGGATCAATGTTTCCCTACCAATGGCTACGACTGTACACTCCACCCAATAACAATATAGCTACAGTAAACTATAACAGACGTCGCTGGTACAGGTAGGGTTAACATCACAGTGTGGTGGATCAATGTTTCCCTACCAATGGCTACGACTGTACACTCCACCCAATAACTATAACAGACGGCGGGTGCCCAACCCCGAAAAGGGTTGAAATAGGGGAGCTATCCCCCCGCCAAAGGTGGCTTTCTAGGGCCTTTCCTAGCTGATGCTGAGAGGATTGGGTTCTAGTCATGTGGTGATGGGCTGGTCTATCAGAGTGAGAACTGAGCAATCTCTGCCATACCCATAGCTTACTCTGACTGTTCCTTTTACTTATATATTTTCTAGATCTCAAGTGACGGCGTCTCTAACGTGGATTGACCTCCCAATCTACCAAGATTGGAAGCCAAAGCGTCACATTTTTCCCTTGCCCCTCAACTTTCTCTTCATAATTGCTGAGGGACACAGGGCCCTGGGTGGGGCTTTGGTTTCCCGGGCATTTCCGCACCCTCCTCAGCTCCCCGCCATGGAGTGGCTTTGGTCACCCAGGCTTTATTGTGGTCGGCGGGGAGGGTTCTGTGGGGGCGCTCGGTTATGGCCTTGGCCTTGCTCGGGGCCTTGGGGCTGTTCGGCCAGGCAGCTTGGGGAACAACAACAACAACAACAACAGACGTTGCTGGTACAGGTAGGGTTAACATCATAGTGTGGTGGATCAATGTTTCCCTACCAATGGCTACGACTGTACACTCCACCCAATAACTATAACAGACGTTGCTGGTACAGGTAGGGTTAACATCAAAGTGTGGTGGATCAATGTTTCCCTACCAATGGCTACGACTGTACACTCCACCCAATAACAATCTTTCTGCCTATAGGTACCGATAGTTACAATTGGAAACAGCGACTATGACATTTGAAAACCATTACCGCCATCGTGCATTGTTTGTATACTGTATAGATACACGAAGTTAAGGGGAGATGGGGCGTTTTTCTGGTCCCCATTCTTCCTCATGTTTAGCCCCATTAGTTTTCAGATTGTATTACGTTCGCCCCATTAGTTTGTCGATTTTAAAACCTTTCGTCCCATTTCTATATCAATATCAAAAGTGTTCGTGCCATTAACCCCTTCTGTACCGGCGACGTCTTTTTAACTTTATCCTAGCTATATTTAGACCATGTTATTCAGCTTAGGAAGGACGTCTACCTATTAAAAAGGTTACATACTATCTCCATTAATCCTTTTAGCTACCATACATTCTTCCTAAGCTTTATAAAGTCGTATAAATGAAACTCAAATAAAACAAAAAGATGTCTCCGGTAAAGAAGGGGTTAAGGTGTACATTTTTTCCTGTCGAGCGATAGCGAGCCTGTAATTTTAAGAGAAACCGGCCTTTGGCCGGGACACTCTCTACCGAAAAATGTACAAATTTATCTTGAAGGGGGGTCTAGGAAGTGTTTTATTATAAGCTTGATGAAGGTCTAGCGAGGAAATACAAAAATATTTGAATATATAAATGTATAGACCCCCAAAATGTACCACTGTCCCCTTAAGCTTGTATCACAGTGGGTTGTATCTCCCTCAGCTAAATATTACTACTCTTGGTGCACAATCCGCAGCTGTGAAGTCGCCTGTTTTGCCTGTCTTGATAGCGTAATGCATACATAAGCGGAATTTCGGTGTGAGTATCCTAAGTTCGAGTACCGGTAGTCCTTGGAGTGCCACATGTATTTGTTGATTTCATTAATTGAGTTTAGAAGTAAAGTTGGTTGGTGAAAAAATATGAATTATGGTTGCTATTAATCAGAGATGATGATAGTAAAGCCGGTATCACACGACAGCTTTTATAGCCAACATTCGATGATCAACATTTTTCTGGCAACATTTCTGGAATATTTCGCACTGGTATCAGAAACTAGACGGACGATAGATGATTTTAGGTACCGGTAACCGAAATACGTTGCATGTTGACCTCATAAGCTGCCAGACCAGTGTTGAGGATAAATGTTGAGGGAAAAAGCGCTCGTGTGATACCGGCTAAAGACCCTATTAACCCCTTCTGTACCAGCGACGTCTCTTTTATTATATCCGGTCAATTATTAAGCGATTTTATTCAGCTTAGGAAGGACGTCTACCAATTATAAGGCTACAGATCATCTCAATTCACCCTTTCAGCAACCATATATAATATATAATATTATATCCTTCCGAAGCTACAGAAAGTCGTCTAAATGTAGCTAAAATCAAATCAGAAATTAAGGGGGATGATTCAGTTTTTGGGCGATGTTTGCATGTATTAATAATTAACCTAGTTTCCACCCTAGACCTCCATCAAATTAACAAAAAAACATCCATTAGATCCCCCTTCTAGATTAGTTTGTAAATTTTTCGGTAGAAAAATTTCCCGGCCGGTTCTACCAACATTACAAGCTCACTATCGTTCGCGAGGGGAAAAATTGACACCTAAGTAGCACGAAAAGTCTAAATATTGACGAATAAATGGGGCGAAAGGTCTTAAAATCGACTAACTAATGGGGCAAACATCTTAGCATCTGAAAACTAATGGGGCTAAACATGAGGGAGAAAGTGGTCCAGAAAACCGGGCCACTCCCCCTTAAGTCGCCGGTACAGTAGGGGTTGAAGTTTACGTTGACTGACAATTTGGGAAATCTCTTTAGACTTCAGTCGACACCATACAACATGTTTTGACTTCAGTCGAAATCATACAACATGTTTGTGGACCCAACAGCGTTCCTGTTTTAAGGGGGGTGACATGCTTTTGACTTCAGTCGACATCATACAACATGTTTGTGGACCCAACAGCGTTCCTGTCTTAAGGGGGGTGACATGCTTTTGACTTCAGTCGACATCATACAACATGTTTGTGGACCCAACAGCGTTCCTGTCTTAAGGGGGGTGACATGCTTTTGACTTCAGTCGACATCATACAACATGTTTGTGGGCCCAACAGCGTTCCTGTCTTAAGGGGGGTGACATGCTTTTGACTTCAGTCGACATCATACAACATGTTTGTGGACCCAACAGCGTTCCTGTCTTAAGGGGGGTGACATGCTTTTGACTTCAGTCGACATCATACAACATGTTTGTGGACCCAACAGCGTTCCTGTCTTAAGGAGGGTGACATGCTTTTGACTTCAGTCGACATCATACAACATGTTTGTGGACCCATCAGCGTTTCTGTCTTAAAGGGGGTGACATGCTTTTGACTTCAGTCGACATCATACAACATGTTTGTGGACCCATCAGCGTTTCTGTCTTAAGGGGGGTGACATGCTTTTTTGTCTCTCCTTTTCTCTCTTTATCTGGCTTGCATCCATTCGGCCCCATTCAACCTACTGTTTTAAGACGTTTATCCCCATCCAGGTGTCGATTTATTCCTGGCGAGCGATAGAGAGCCAACATTGTATGGAGAAATCCGGCTTCGCCAGAGACATTTTGTTATCGAAAAATATACAAATTTAGCCTGCTGTCAAAAACATTTAAAAAAATATGCTGGCTCGCTACCACTCGCCAGGAAAAAATCGACACCTGGATGTGGATAATCGTCTTAAAACAGTGGGCTGAATGGGGCTGAATGGATACAACCCAGAGAGAGAGAGAGCCAAACAAACGAGGCAAGGTAAGGTAAATACCTCCATGTGATACGCTTTTAAGGGGGCCCACCTCGCTGTTTTTCTCTTTCTCTCCCTCTCTCTCTCTGGGTTGTATCCATTCGGCCCCATTCAGCCTACTGTTTTAAGACGTTTATCCCCATCCAGACCTGTATCAATATTTTCCTGGCGAGCGGGAGCGAGCCAGCGTATTATATACTTTACAAATTTCAAAACTAATGGGGCTAAACACGAGGGAGAAGGTGACCAGAGAAACGACCCATCTCCCCTAAACACCGAGTGATAATATACTGTTCGCCAATAAGCTTGCTCATAAACCGTGTACTTTATTATGTCACCGTAAAATGGCCTAACTTCAGACAAGGGGTTTTACTTCGGACATTTCTGGGTCAAATTATGTAAGGTACAGTTATGGAAAAATGGCTCTGCATTATGGAAGAACACCGCAGACATACTGGTTTTCCAATACACCATGTATTTATCCCATAACTGCCGTTCATTATATATTTTTCCAGAATGTCCGAAATTATCTCCCCGTCCAAAGTTACGTAATTTTTCCGGTACTGTATAAACAAAAGTTGATTTTATTACAGCTGAAGGTAAATTGAATCCCTTAGCAACGGATTTGTAGATACTTAATGGCAAAATATGATTCTACCATGTCTGCGTCGTATTAATTCCAAGTTTTCAAAATTAACCACACATTACGCAACAAAATGTACGTAATAGCTGAGTAACCAAGACAGTTACATAGCACTTTACCCTCAGCTGGAAATAAATATACTTTATCAATCATCCTTGTGTGTTTCTAATAGGCTGTCAATATGGTTTGACAATGTTAAAACCTTTCGCCCTATTTCTTTGTCAATATAAAGACCGTTTGCGTCATATAGGTGTCGATTTTGTCCTGGTGAGCAACAGCGAGCCAGATATTTTAAGAGGAATCGGCCTTCGGCCGGGACATTTTTCTACCGAAAAATGTACAAATTTATCTTGAAGGGGGGTCTAGGGGGTGTTTTCCTAAGCTTAATGGAGGTCTAGCGAAGAAATAGAGGAATAGGCCATGCATAATAGACTGCTATTAACCCCTTCAGGAGACGATGACGTGCTTCTTCAATATATTATAGTTATTATTAGACGAATTTATGCAATTTAGGAAAGATCTATAAGTAAAAAAGGGGTGAACACTATTCTAATTAACTCTCTGGTATGCAAAATTACCCCATAAACTGAATAAAATCGTCCAATTATAAAAACAATATATAAATACAAATTAGATATACCGGTACTGTACAGGCATATATATAAATTAACGGAAGTAACGCGTCCACAAATACTGCAAGAGTTAATATATGTGAGTTAATGATAGAGTTGAAGCAGACAACCTCACCCTGCCGAGAGATGAAGATAAACTACTGTATAGTCTATTCGCTGTGAGTACCGGTAGGCGATAAGTCATGACCTATATCCTCTGTTAATCAAAAAGAGCTAGAACCAATTGGCTGTAAATTTCCACATCTATTCATTTACTGACTCTTCCCAAATGGTAGAAATATTAGCTCGATTACTCTAGTCGCTTTTGAGTTACAGAGGTTAGAGATCATGAGTTCTCACCTACTGACAGCGAATAGACTACAGTGAATGGCAAACTAATAAACCACGATAGTCTGTTGCGTTCAATATTGGTGCCCTTACTACCGGAAAGATATAGACAAGCTAGAAAGAGTTCAATGTAGAGTTACCAAAATGTTACCTTGCCTAAAGAACAAACCATACGAGGAGCGTCTTAGAAAATTAAACATATTTCCTTTAACCCAGCGCAGATTAAGAGGCGACCTAATTCAAGTGTTCAAAATAATCAAAGGCATCAACAATATGAACTGTAATAAATATTTCACTATCGACCAATTAAATTACACGCGGGGGAACAGTTGCAAAATTATTGGTAAATCTTTTAACTCACACAAGTCTTAAAGAATTTCTTCTTCAATCGAGTTGTCAAACCTGTGGAATGGGCTTCCACGAGATATCATAGACTGCAACACCGTTGATTCTTTTAAACTTCGCCTACACAAACACCTTGCCTTAAATCCACGACTGACTGCATGTGTAATGAATAAAGAGTGTGTGTATGTGTTTTTTTTTTATTTTATTTATTTTTTTTTTTATTTTTTTTTAACTACTGTCCCCTACTATCATCTCCAAACCCTACCATGAACATTTGTCCCAGGGCAGTCTTCCCTTTCCACATTTCCCTTATCCACTCTAAACTACTGTTTGGACACTTACCATCAGGGTTTTAGAGGGCAATCAGCTTTGATTGTTCCCTTGATCTGTTGTTGCTTGATTTCCTTTGTACTCCATGGTACTCCTTTGTTTCCCGGCTGATGATAAATTGCTATCCTGCCATCCTAATTACTTGGCTATTACCCACATTTTGTAGCGAAATGTGTTGTTAATTATGGAAGCTTGGCAATTATAGGATTCAGACAGAAGTATCATAGTTTTCCATTAAGAATCGGTGAATCAGATGCTAATTAAGGGACTTAATTACCATCAGCTGGACATAAATGACAACCGTATAGTTTCTTCTTATTCAGTTAGCTATAATTAAATTAAGTTAAGTTAGATTAAGTATAATTAGGTTAGGTACATGTTAGCATAGATTACCATATGATTAGGTAGGTATAGGTTAGTTACATTAGCCTTAATTGCCTCCGATATAAATACAAATAGACAGCTTGATAGATATATAGATAGGTAGACAAATAAATAAATAAATAAATAAATCTATAAATAAATATGAAATGACATAAATAAATAGACCTAATGAACCAAATCCGTGTTCAGATAAAATTATGAGCCTATCAATCCTGCACAAAATATTACCCCCCCCCCCCCTTCCGCGGCGCCACCTCAGCTGGAAAGAGTATCGTACCGCCAGTGGCCGATGCTGCCCTGCCAACTGCTGATAATGAAATTTGAAATGTTTTAAAGGGACCGACCCGCTTTTTATTTTCTTTCTGGGTAGTAGCAACGAGCTTAGAACACCATGAGAGGTAAGCGAGCAAGAAGAGTGATACCTGGGATTGCCAAGTGTAGGATACCTTTCAGACGCCTTATTTTCGCACTTTCGTTGTTGTTGTTGTCTTGTTGCCGATCTCACGCCGCTTCCATACGCTTGATGGCGTTAGTGTCGATCTGCATCGTCTGCATGTCATCAGCCATAGACTACAGTAGATCTGGACTGGACACGAAATTGGAACTTTGTAGTAAGGGACCCAAAATCGGAAAACGAACACCCAAGTTCGAACCTCGAAACCGCGAAAATGTGATATTTTCGCGGTTTCGAGGTTCGAACTTGGGAGTACGTTTTCCGATTTTGGGTCCCTTACTGCAAAGTTCCATTTTCGTGTCCAGTCCAGATCTACTGTAGTCTATGCATCAGCATAGCTATATAGTTCGGCAATGCATAACGTTTGAGCTTGAAATGTACACACACGAGTTTGGATTCCCAATTAAGATAACTATCGTAATAATATTGATAAATTATGTTGGGAGACGAAAACAATAATGTTGACAAATAAGAACCATTCATTTCAGCAGACGCCAGACGGACTCACGGAGATAGGGCTGATGTTGATGATAGGTTAATATTTTCTTTATCTCGCCTGAAAGAGGGATTAATGCTGGTCCTTATGTCTCACCGAAAACCAAGATGTAAAACTCTTAGATGTATATATGAGGAAAGAAACGACCCAGTAATTATAGTTTCCCTACAGCAAGTGAAAGGTAGACTTTGCTGAAGGCAGGCAATGTAAACATTAGGCTAATCGTGAAATACTCAGGGTGACGTATATCTCGATCAGTCATTTGTCTTGTATCTCACTGCTCTGTATTAACATTATCCATGTTTGCCTAATACTTTATTTATTTATTTTTTATCCACAGATCGGTGTAACTTGTGGATTTGTGCTGGTGTTCAGCTGAGGAGTTCATACATCATAATTATACAGTAGGCCTATCCATAAGCTAATCTAAATAAACAGAACAATAATTATGTGTTATTATCCTTAACCCTTTCCCTACGGGTGACGTTCTGGAACGCATAGGCAATTTACAGCAATTTTGAGGCTTTATAAGCCTGTAAAAGCCGTAGAAATCGAGTGTCAGTGGGCGGGAGCGTGATGGACCTCCGTCCGACCCTCAGAGCAGCCAGCCGCTCCCTGAGGGAGACTGTGGTTATAGACTGGTTATAGAAACGTTATAGACTGCATCACCGTTGATTCATTTAAACTCCGCCTAGACAAATATCTTGCATCAAACCCGCGACTGACTGCGTTTGTAAATGAATAACTTTATTTTATCCCCCCCTCAGTTATTAACCCATCTGTCCCCTACTAACTTCCTAATCCTGCCACGGACATTAGTTCCAGGGCAGTAATTCCCTTTCCAATGTTCCCTTACCCACTCTAAACCACTGTTTGGACACTTGATCCTCAGTGTTTTGGAGGACAAGCAACCTAGAAGGGTCACTAAATCTGTTGTTGCTTGATTTCCTTTGTACTCCTTTGTGGTCTCGCGCGGCTGTCTCGACAGTGTTGCCGAGCGAGTGAGAGCTAATAATTAGCTAGTTTTCCAGAATGTCTATGGCAACGCTGCGGGTAAACCCCGCCACCTACGAAGCTCGTTCTGGTGTAATTTTGAAGCTATTTTCGCCTAGTTTTGGGCAGAATACAGTTCATTTAATGAAGATACTTGATTAATCATTCAGGAGTGCCTGAATATGCCCTAAATAGCGCAACTAAGCCAACAGATAAAGGTTTACCATGTTATAATAGAGATCGGACATGAAACTACTTTTAATGCCGTGCTAAATGCAATAGCATAATAATGCAGCCTGTTGTGGGTTATAATATAATTGTGCTCACAGCTGGTTAGGATATGTTTCGTGATTATATATTCCCATTACAGACATTATAAGTAAATTATAAAGTATTCGTTGTGGTTAATTTCAATTGTTTAATGTGAGGAAATTAATTATTTATATTCTCTTACCTCGTTAAATATTTAATGACCAAATACACAATGACTAAATAATGCCAAGTTTAAAGATAATCACCCAAGCTTTGGTTATGACCTACCCGTAGGCTACTATTGATATAATATGGGTTAATTTGATTATAGTGCATACATAATACTCTGATGTAAACCAACTCAATCCTATAGGCTACAATTTCAATATAATGTTACTGGTCGCTTTATATGAATATGTTATTTCATTGGTCACTACAATACATACTTTGTCAGTCCGAAATTACGTTTTTGCAGTTAATTTTGAATATCCTTATAGCGAATAAACATTTCTAATTGATTTTAATGTGTTTTAATGTGTGCAGCGAGTGTCTCCCCCAGATTTCAAAGAGTGACAGGGCCGAAATCAAGGTACGCTCGAGCTAAAATGCATGGACACACGGAGTTTGAAGCAATTTAAGTCATAGGAAGAGGGAAAGACTGATTCTGGGAGAGAGTTCCAGAGCTCAGCAGTTGAATAGAAGAAAGTCTGAAAATAGCATTTCACTCTTGGGTTGGAGAGTTGCACAGAGTAGGGGTGGGATTGTGTTGCAAGGCGGGTACTACGTACTCTACGTAGAGGAGGTGGTATACACTGGGAAAGCTCCGAGGAACACTGATTATTGTAGTAGCGATAGAAAAGCGCGAGAGATGCAACATTGCGGCGAAGAGAGAGAGATTGCAGAGAGTTGGTGAGTGGACGGGAGTTAATGATACGAAAGGCTTTCCTTTCTACTTTATCTAGGAGTGCGGCGTGAGAGGATCCTCCCCACACATGTGAACATGTATATATATACTGTATACATATATATATATATATATATATATATTACAGTATATAAGAGGTACATAGGAGAGTGGGACAACAGGAACCCTTATAGGCCAGAGTGCAAAGAAGGCTGGTATGCTGGTCAGGTCAGGTGGCTATAGTAGAGAGTTTTGGATAGAGGAAGAATAAGTTGAGAAATGGGAAGTACAGTACAGTAAAAGATAAAAGTACTTGGGCTCAACCAAGTTGCTCCATTGTTTATGCTAGTATGAACATGCAAGACCTTTATATACGGTAACTAAACTGCTAAGTCTAGAAGTTTCCAGACCAGAGTTAATGAGAAAAGTTGGCAGACAAAGCAGCGTTCGTGTATATGCCCGTGTTTACTATTCGTTTCCGCCTGCCCTGCCAGCTGTTATTTTAAGTCATGTTGAAATAGCGACCAGACCCCCCCCCCCCCCCATAATTCACATTGTCAGAACGCTCGCTTAAGGGGTAGTACTGGCGTTTTATGGACCCCCTTCTCCCTCATGTGTAGCATATTAGTTTTGAGGTTTTAAGACTTTCGTTCCGTTAGTTTGGCGATTTTGAAACCTTTCGCCTCATTTTATTGTCAATATTGAGACCTGTCGTGCCCTTTAGGTGTCGATTTTTTCATGGCAAGCGATAGTGAGCCTCTAATTTTATTATGAACCGGCCTTCGGCCGTGAAATGTTTCTACCGAAACATTTATAAATTTATCTTGAAATGGGGTCTAGGGGGTGTTTTTGTAAGCTTGATGAAGGTCTAGCGAGGAAACTCAAAAATAAATAAATAACGAAATATATATATATATATATACTGTATATACCAAACCAAGCACTACCCCCTTAACTGCAACTCTCATTAAAACAAACCGAGGAACGCAGCCAGAACTTGTGCTTGTTTTGCTTGGTCGCGTGAGTTGTACTTTAAGGGGGGAGAGGTCGTTTTTCTGGGACCCCTTCTCCCTCATGTTTAGGCCAATTAGTTTTCCGATTTTAAGATGTTCAACCCATTAGTTTGGCGAATTTAAAACCTATCGCCCCATTTCTTTGTCAATATTAAAACTTTTCGTGTAATTTAGGTGTCGATTTTTTCCTGGCGAGCGAAAGCGAGCCTGTAAATTAAGAGAAACCGGCCTTCAGCCGGAAATTGTTCTACCGAGAAATGCACAAATTTGTCTTGAAGGAGGGTCTTGGACGAGTGTTTTTATTAAGCTTGATGGAGGTCTAGGGAGGAAACTAATCAAATAATAAAAATATAAATAAATTAGCAAATAAAAACGACCCATCTCCCCTTAAACCTAGTTCTTTGACAACACAATCATAGTCATCTTAACCCTTCTGTTCCGACGACGTCTTTTCAATTTTATTTTAGCTACATTTAGACGGTTTTATGAATCTTAGGAAGGATATAGGGTAGCTTAAAGAATGAATTGAAATAGTATGGAGCCTTTTAATTGTTAGATGTCCTTCCTCGGCTAAATAAAACCGTCTAATAGTTGTCAGTCTATAATAAATGAAAAGGACGTCACCGGTACTGAAAGGGATAAAGAACTAAGCTAATCTAGCCTAATTTAACTTTATCTACTCTAATGTAACCTATCAAACACACAATAACACTGGTTGAGATCTACCGTACTGGTTGAAATGTTCTACTATAGTCGATTCATTATATTTAGGCCAGAAATCTTGACCCCCTAACTTCTGTAACTCAAAAAGGGCGGGAGGAAATGAGCTGTCCATTTTACACCTATTCCCTGGCTGACTATTCTCATAAGGTAGACATATTAGCTCGGTTAATGTAGGCCTTTTATGTTGCTATTAGTGATAGTTTTAGTGGTCTTTGGTGATAGTTGTTTTGTGTGGTCCCCTTTCTCCCTCATGTTTAGCCCGATAAGTGTTCACATTAGTTTGGCGATGTTAAGACCTTTCACCCCTCTTCTTTGTCAATATTAGGAACTTTCGTGCCTTACAGGTGTCGATTTTTTTCCTGGTGAGCGATAGCGAGCCTGAAATTTTAGGAGGAATCGGCCTTCGCCGGAGACATTATTCTACCGAAAAATGTACAGATTTACCTTGAAGGGGTTGGGGCCCGGGTGGGGGGGGGGGGGGGGGGAGGGAGTTAGATTGAAAGGGGTCTGGGGAGGCGTTTTTCTTAGTCTACGGGACAAATTAGAGATACAGTGTTCAAAATTACCTTGACCAATGAAAACACCTGATAATACTGATAATAATGGGTGATCTAGATTGTGTGAATTTGTTTTTGTTTTTGTGTTCATTGTCCCTATTCGGGCTCTGTCTCGAGTCGGCCACCCCAAGTAAAAAAAATAAATAAATAAAAAAAAAAGGAAAATATATACAGTATATATATATATATATATATATATATATATATATATATATATATATATATATACTGTATACCGGTATATATATATATATTTATATATATATATATATATATATATATATATATATATATATATATATATATATATATATATACTGTATATATATATATATATATATAGAGAGAGAGAGAGAGAGAGAAATGGGGAATGGGCCTGAGCAAATAGATATATAGAACAATTAATACAAAAATCATAATAACCTTAAGGTATCGCACCACATAGTGTTAAGGCCTAATACACTACACCGCCACTGACAAATAGACTCATTCCAATAACGAGGATTTTCCTTGTTATATATTTTATCTTTCTGTGTAAGAAGGAGACAAAGGGCAAAGCTTCCTGTAACGAGTGTCCCCTTGAATTGAGAGAGAGAGAGAGAGAGAGAGAGAGAGAGAGAGAGAGAGAGAGAGGGGAGGGGGGGGGAGGGTATTCATGGTACGTTAGTCACAATTTCTGGATTATCTCAGAGATAACTCTTCGAATATATATTCTCCATTCCACTCCATTTATGTCACTCTGTATCTCTCTCACTCTATTTCTCGATTGCAGTAAGCCTAAATCTACTTTAAGCATATTCGAGATTAAATACTACTACTACTACTACAAGATTAATTACTACTACTACTACTACTACTACTACTACTACAAGATTAATTACTACTACTACTACTACTACTAGATTAATTACTACTACTACTACTACTACTACAAGATACTACTGGAATACTACTACTACTACTACTACAAGATACTACTGGAATACTACTACTACTACTACTACTACAAGATTAATTACTACTACTACTACTACTACTACTACAAGATTAAATACTACTACTACTACTACTACTACTACTACTACAAGATTAAATACTACTACTACTACTACTACAAGATTAAATACTACTACTACTACTACTACTACTACAAGATTAATTACTACTACTACTACTACTACTACTACTACTACAAGATTAATTACTACTACTACTACTACTACTACTACAAGATTAAATACTACTACTACTACTACTACTACTACTACTACTACAAGATTAAATTATTCCTGTACTTCAACTACTGATCAACTACTTTTCAAGTTCCTATATTCACACACTGTTTCTGTATGTCAAGTTTTGTTTCTGAAGTTAAATACAAAATATGTTGGCTAGTTAACATGGCTATATATTTCTCCCAGTACCTAAATATAATCATTACTGTATTATGGTGACTAGAGACACGGTGGCAGTATTTTACTACCGGAATAACAAGAAGAATAAGAGTCTACCAGAAACCACAATCAGCCAAGTACTACACCTACCTATTTATATACCAACAACCAACCTATTTGGTGAATTGTATATTTGGTTACATATTCTTTTATGTATATATTTTTTTAGGTTATGTTTCTGCGTAGGCCTATTTCAATTTTGTTATTTTCAGTTAAGCTATCACCCCTGGTAGCCTCTTTCTGCGTATTTCAAATATTTTATTTTCGGTTATTCTATCACCGCTGGTGGCCTATTTCTGCGTATATAATTTTTTTTGTTTTCGGTTAGGCTATCACTGTGTACTAAAAACAAATATATATATATAAATAAATATAATAAAATAAATTGTTTTCGGTTAGGCTATCTCCCCTAGTAGCCTATTGCTGCGTATTTCATTTTATTTTTATATTGGTTAAGCTATCACCCCTGGTGGCCTATTTCTGCGTATTTCAACATTTTTGTTTTCAGTTAGGCTATCACCCCTGGTGGCCTATTTAAGTAAGTGAAACGATCTGAAGTGAGTGAAGTGTTTTTAAAGTGAGTGAAGTATTTTAAAATGAGTGAAGTTATTTGAAGTGAGTAACCGTCACCATGCCTCGCACCTGTACGAACTGCGTCAGTAGGTTTGGAGCTGCCATGTTCTCCGCTGCTGACCTTCAAATCTGCCGATTCTGCCAGCTCCATGAAGATTGTTCAGCAAAACTGGAGGAAGCTCACAACAAGATCAACACCGTCATGAAGGTTGAATCTCTCCAGAAATTCATAGCACTCAACGTAGTAGTATCAACATCTGCCGAAATCAGCACTTCGACACCAACTTCCAACAGCCCGACGCCTGCAGCACCGACCCCAGTGAAACCACCGATTGCGGAAGAACCGAACAACAAATCGGATCAGGAGGAATCAACTAGCAACTTGACCTTCCCTCAGGACAACTTCCGTGTCGTGAGGAACAACATTCGACCCACTCCAAGGAAGATCATCCCCATCACTGAGTGCCACAACCGTGTCAAGATTTTAGAGGACTCAGATGACGAAACGGAAGAAATTTGGCTGGTTGCAGACTCAACAGTTTGTGGTTAACTCACAGAGTTCTGTGCCAGGGCACCTGGGACCAGGAAGCACTTCTGTATCCTGGGTGGTGGTGTGGACGACGTTGTTGCTGCAATCAACGAAGTGTCCAGACTAACCCCGCCACGTTGGATCCAATGACGTGCAGCAGACCCGATCAGAGGACCTTATGCTCAAGTACCGGTAGCTGATAAAGTCTTACAAGGAAAAGTCTTACAGGATCTGTATATCAGGAATTGTCCCAAGAATCGGTGGAGAGAGCCGGTTCTTCACATAGCCACCAGCATTAATCATCAGCTTGCTAACCTGTACAAGGAGGAGGACATCGGCTTGCTAACCTGTACAAGGAGGAGGACATCGGCTTGCTAACCTGTACAAGGAGGAGGACATCGGCTTCGGCAATACCTGGGAGGCCTTCTACCACGAAGATCATCTGTTTTCGAAGGATGTAGTACATCTGAACCATGTGGGAGCAGCAAGGTTTGGCGGCTTGATAAACATCGCAGTAAAGGATTTTTGGAAAAGAAACAGTCAACCGAGGACCGTCAGGGATGAGGACCGAGGACAGCGATGAGCGTAAATGTAGATCCGACCAGAACCAAAACATTTATTAAAGAGCGTTCCGCGAGTTCTAAAACCACAAATTTAAAGGTTTTCTAAGCAAATGCTCGCAGCATACGCAATCAATTTTCAGGTTTAGTGGAACTAGTGTTTACAGAAAATTATGACGTAATTGGCATAGCAGAATCTTGGCTCAATACAGAAGACAGAAACTTTTCAGCAGAATAGGCTATTCACTTCCAGGTTATGTAATATTGGAGAAAAGCAGACTTAATAGAAATGGAGGTGGCGTTTTATTTTTTATCAAAGAAAGTCTTAACTCGATCCTCTTGTCAAAACAGCAAATTGTGAACGTCGACACATCCTTTGTGCTAATAAATAATAATAAAGGTACACAATTAATACTTGCATTAATATAGACGTCCAGCTCAATCAGTGCCAATTGACCGAGAAATTAACTAACAAATTGCAGATGTAAATAACTCGCAAGATACCGTAATTATTGGCAAATTTAATTTACCTGTGACCAAGTGGGGCGATACTCTTACTTCACACTCCAGACATGACTTGTATGCGAACTTGCAAGAGAGTTCGCTTTATCAATGTGTTCGATCGCCGACCCGTGATAATAACGTTCTTGACCTTGTACTTGCAACAGAAGAAGAATTAATAGAGAATGTTGGTGACGAATTCAGTAATAGTGACCATCGTACGATCACTTTCCATTTAAAATTCAATAGCAATGAACTCAATAGCACCAAAGAGAAGATTCCAAATTTCTAGAGAGCAAACTTACGTAAACTTGGAACAATACATAAGGAAATCGACTGGAGTTCTATGATTAAAAATGATGATCTAAACCAATCATGGAGATTATTCACCTCCACTTACTCAAATGCAGTACATGAGTGCATACTTCACACTTCCGAACATCACTTTTATGCGAACTTGCAAGAGAGTTCGCTCTATCAATTTGTTCGATCGCCATATAAGGTATATAATATCAACAGCTTTACTCTCATCATATTGGTTTAGGATATCGTGGAAGAAGTCCAAGAGGTTTGTTAAGCAGGAGCGTTCATTACGAAAATAGTATTGAGTATCTTTAAGTATGTTGTTTTCCTCTAAGTGATTTACGAGTTTGTCTCTTATGAGTGTTTCTAGCATTTTACATACAACTGAGGTTAAGCTAATTGGACGATAGTTATTAGGTAAGGATTTTGCTGCCTTTTTTTTAATATCGATGCTGTGTTGACAGGGCCAAAATCAAGGGAAGTTAGAGCCAAAATTAAATTAACCGAGCTAATATTTCTACCTTTTTGGGAATAGTCAGCCAGGGAATAGGTGTAAATATGTACCGCTCATTTTGTTTAGCCCATTTTGAAGTACGGAAGTTAAGGGGCAAGATTTCTGGCCTAATTATAATTAATAGACTATAGTACGGTAGACCATTTCAACCAGTGTTAACACAACCTATCTCTTGTGTGCTTGTTAGGTTAGAAGATTAGATAAAGTTAAATTGGGCTAGATTAGAATAGTTGTTTTGTTTTTAAGATGACTGATTGAGTTAAGATATAACTGAGATCTAGTGGTTGAATGGTATACTGGCTGAGATTTCAAAGAACAAGGTTTAAAGTACAACTCATGCGACCAAGCAAAACATGCATAAGTTCTGGCCGTGTTTCTCAGTTTGTTTTAATGAGAGTTGCAGTTAAGCGGGCGTTCTGACAGTGTGAATTATGGGGGGTCTGGCCGCTATTTCAACAGGACTTAAAATAATAGCTGACAGGCGGAAACGAATACTAAACACGCACATTTATACGAACGCTGCTTTGTCGGGCAATTTTGTTCATCAACTTTGGTCTGGCAACTTCTAGACTTAGCAATTTAGTTCGTTAAAGGTCTTTCATGTCCATACCAGCATATAGCATCCTTCTTTGCACTCTGGCCGAATAGGGTTCCTATTGTCCCACTCTCCTACGTATTTCTTATGATATATATAGTAAATATACTGTATATATATTCATATACACAGTCCGGAGATATTGCCAAAATAAAGTTGTCTTCCAAAAGTTGTTGACAAATTCAGTCTTGTTAAACCGCCATTTACAGGGGCACAGTCTTGCAAATCCGCCTCAAGAGAAATGCGAGTCCATTTCCAAAGACACAGAATTATTGACTTTCAAACTCTAGTTCTGTATACACACAATATTTACGTTCTTTTCCCTTTCTGTATACCAACACGCATCCTCTCCTATCATTTTGGATATTATTAGACCATTTTGGATATTATTAGACCATTTTATTCAGTTAGCCTAACCCCTTCTATCCAAGCGACGTCCTTTTTACTTCATTCTGGCTACTATCAGACGATTCTGTTATGTTTCAAAAGGGCCTCCAGCAATTAACAGGCTTCAAACTATCTCACTTAACCTTATGGACTACAGCAGATCCTTCTTAAACTACACAAAGGCCTCTTTATATAGTTTACATTTAATGAAAACGACGTTGCCGGTACAGAAAGGGTTAAGGGAGGAACTCTAGGGATCGAATGGGATAAATCTATCTCAATTTCCCATTTAACTTTCACAGACCCTTCCCAATTCCAGTAAAATCGTATAATGTTAGCCAAAATAAAATGAAGAAAGGCCTGCTAATAGTTATATGAAGAAAGGCCTGCTAATAGTTAAATGAAGAAAGGCCTGCTAATAGTGAAATGAAGAAAGGCCTGCTAATAGTTAAAGAGTCAACAGGTGATGGATTAGACGTGTTACCCCTGCAAGATGTGGTGCTGCCTTGCTGACGGTAGATGGAACTCGGTTATAAATACGGTTAAGGAGGTGCAACGCAGACATCAAAATTGTAGCTTTTAAAGCACGAGTTCGACCACACATTGAATACTGCGACACCGTCTGGGATCCACACACTCACAAAAACATAAATATATAAGAAGCCATTCAAAATAAAGCGGCAAGATGGATCAGACGTGATAACAGACACACTACATCGGTCACTTTGCTTAAACAGGACATTAAATTAGACACACTTGCAACAAGAAGACAAAGACACATACGATACAACAAATGTTATACAAACTCATAAACAAATTAGTACCGTAAGCATAGACAAAGACACATATTCACACCCTACAAACACACGATCCACAAGAGGCAGCCACAACCGAAAATACCACGCATACCAGGCAAGCACCGACGTATTTGGGTACTCATTTTTCTCCGCAGTATCCAAGAGTGGAATCACTTTGCATCTCATATAGTTAACAGTCCCACTCTTGATAGTTTGAAAGCTAGGATCACCAAACATTTGTCTCCTTATCCTCATCCTTCCCATGAACCCCTTAACTCCCCGCACAATCCCCATATATCTACCTCATCCTTCCCATTAACCCCTTAACTCCCCGCACAATCCCCATATATCTACCTCATCCTTCCCATTAACCCCTTAACTCCCCGCACAATCCCCATATATCTACCTCATCCTTCCCATTAACCCCTTAACTCCCCGCACAATCCCCATATATCTACCTCATCCTTCCCATTAACCCCTTAACTCCCCGCACAATCCCCATATATCATGCGGACTCGAACCTAGGATACTCACATCGAAACTCCGCGCACTTATGCATTACGCTATCAAGACAGTTGAATTTGATATTACTGAATGGGCTCTGCTGTTGCCAGATGTAAGATACGTCTCTAGACTTCACTCTGATTACAATATCACTGTCCTACAAGCCTTGCAAGTGAGAGGGGGTGTCTGCTAAAATAAATGGACTTGGCTTTCGTTTGACACCCTGCAGTTATAAGTAATCATGAATGCAAGACAGTTACTGCAAAGTTTCTTCAACCATTCTGCTGGAAGTAGAGTTATAGACAAAAAAGTAACCAAGTGCATATGCGTTAAGGGGCATGGTACTCGCTTTTACTGAACCCCCTTCTCCCTCATGTTTAACATATTAGTTTTGAGGTTTTATGCCGTTCGTTCAGATAGTTTGGCGATTTTGGGACCTTTCGCCTCATTTTGTTGTCAATATTAACACCTTTCGTGCCCTTTAGATGTAATTTTTTTCCTGGCGAGCGATACCAAGCCTCTAATTTTAGAAGGAACCGGCCTTCGGCTGTGACATTTTTCTACCGAAAAATTTAAAAAATTATCTTGACAGGGGGTCTAGGGAGTCTTTTACTAAGCTTGATGGAGGTCTAGCGAGGAAACTCAAAAATAAATTCATACAACCGACTATAGTATGAGAGCATGAGGGTTGTTTACACTTGGGTGGCGGCAAATACATGTTGGAATTTCCAATATATACACACGAAGAAAGCAAGGATACAACTGTTGATGGCAGAGAGTTGTTGTTGTTGTTCCCCAAGCTGCCTGGCCGAACAGCCCCAAGGAAGGCCAAGGCCATAACCGAGCACCCCCACAGAATCCTCCCTGCCGACCACAATAAAGCCTGGGTGACCCAAGCCACTCCATGGCGGGGAGCTGAGGAGGGTGCGGAAACGCCCGGGAAACCAAAGACCCACCCAGGGCCCCTCAGCAATTAGGAAGAGAAAGTTGAGGGGCAAAGGAAAAATGTGACGCTTTGGCTTCCAATCTTGGTAGATTGGGAGGTCAATCCACGTTAGAGACGCCGTCACTTGAGATCTAGAAAATATATAAGTAACAGGAACAGTCAGAGTAAGCTATGGGTATGGCAGAGATCGCTCAGTTCTCGCTCTGATAGACCAGCCCATCACCAGAGAGTTAAGTGCTTAAGGGGAGATAGGGCGTTTGTCTGGTCCCCCTTCTTCCTCATGTGTAGCCCCATTAGATTTGAGATTTTATAAAGTTCGTTTCATTAGTTTGGCGATTTTGAGATCTTTCCCTCATTTCCTAATAATAAGACTGTTCATGCCATTTAGGTAGGCCTAGGCCTATCAATGTTTTCCTGGCAAGCAATAGCAAGCCTGTAATTTTAAGAGAAATCTGCCTTCGGCCGAGACATTTTCTACCGAAAAATGTACAAATTCATCTTGAAAGGGGGTCTATTTTTTTTTTTTTTTAAGCTTGATGGAGGTCTAGCGAGGAAACTCAAATATATACTAATACATAAATAGATAGCTAAAAAAACAAGCACTACCCCCTTAACATAGCTTGAGGAGATATTTAACCCTTTCTGAACCGGCAACGCTTTCTTTATTGTATTCTAGCTATACTAAGACAATTTGTGCAGTTTACGAAGGATGTATGCTACCTAAAAGGATTAATAGAGATGGTATGTGGCCTTTTATTGGCAGGCGTCCTTCCTAAGGATAAATAGAGATGGTATGTGGCCTTTTATTGGCAGGCGTCCTTCCTAAGGATAAATAGAGATGGTATGTGGCCTTTTATTGGCAGGCGTCCTTCCTAAGGATAAATAGAGATGGTATGTGGCCTTTTTATTGGCAGGCGTCCTTCCTAAGGATAAATAGAGATGGTATGTGGCCTTTTATTGGCAGGCGTCCTTCCTAAGGATAAATAGAGATGGTATGCGGCCTTTTATTGGCAGGCGTCCTTCCTAAGGATAAATAGAGATGGTATGTGGCCTTTTATTGGCAGGCGTCCTTCCTAAGGATAAATAGAGATGGTATGTGGCCTTTTATTGGCAGGCGTGCTTCCTAATGATAAATAGAGATGGTATGTGGCCTTTTATTGGCAGGCGTCCTTCCTAAGGATAAATAGAGATGGTATGTGGCCTTTTATTGGCAGGCGTCCTTCCTAAGGATAAATAGAGATGGTATGTGGCCTTTTATTGGCAGGCATCCTTCCTAAGGATAAATAGAGATGGTATGTGGCCTTTTATTGGCAGGCGTGCTTCCTAAGGATAAATAGAGATGGTATGTGGCCTTTTATTGGCAGGCGTCCTTCCTAAGGATAAATAGAGATGGTATGTGGCCTTTTATTGGCAGGCGTCCTTCCTAAGGATAAATAGAGATGGTATGTGGCCTTTTATTGGCAGGCGTCCTTTCTAAGAATAAATAGAGATGGTATGTGGCCTTTTATTGGCAGGCGTCCTTCCTAAGGATAAATAGAGATGGTATGTGGCCTTTTATTGGCAGGCGTCCTTCCTAAGGATAAATAGAGATGGTATGTGGCCTTTTATTGGCAGGCGTCCTTCCTAATGATAAATAGAGATGGTATGTGGCCTTTTATTGGCAGGCGTTCTTCCTAATGATAAATAGAGATGGTATGTGGCCTTTTATTGGCAGGCGTCCTTCCTAATGATAAATAGAGATGGTATGTGGCCTTTTATTGGCAGGCGTCCTTCCTAAGGATAAATAGAGATGGTATGTGGCCTTTTATTGGCAGGCGTCCTTCCTAAGGATAAATAGAGATGGTATGTGGCCTTTTATTGGCAGGCGTCCTTCCTAAGGATAAATAGAGATGGTATGTGGCCTTTTATTGGCAGGCGTCCTTCCTAAGGATAAATAGAGATGGTATGTGGCCTTTTATTGGCAGGCGTCCTTCCTAAGGATAAATAGAGATGGTATGTGGCCTTTTATTGGCAGGCGTCCTTCCTAAGGATAAATAGAGATGGTATGTGGCCTTTTATTGGCAGGCGTCCTTCCTAATGATAAATAGAGATGGTATGTGGCCTTTTATTGGCAGGCGTCCTTCCTAAGGATAAATAGAGATGGTATGTGGCCTTTTATTGGCAGGCGTCCTTCCTAAGGATAAATAGAGATGGTATGTGGCCTTTTATTGGCAGGCGTCCTTCCTAAGGATAAATAGAGATGGTATGTGGCCTTTTATTGGCAGGCGTCCTTCCTAAGGATAAATAGAGATGGTATGTGGCCTTTTATTGGCAGGCGTCCTTCCTAAGGATAAATAGAGATGGTATGTGGCCTTTTATTGGCAGGCGTCCTTCCTAAGGATAAATAGAGATGGTATGTGGCCTTTTTATTGGCAGGCGTCCTTCCTAAGGATAAATAGAGATGGTATGTGGCCTTTTTATTGGCAGGCGTGCTTCCTAAGGATAAATAGAGATGGTATGTGGCCTTTTTATTGGCAGGCGTCCTTCCTAAGGATAAATAGAGATGGTATGTGGCCTTTGTAGTGGCAGGCGTCCTTCCTAAGCTAAATACAATCATCTAATAGTTGCCAAAATATAATGGAAAAAACGTCACTGGTATTCAATGGGCTTAGCATTTATTTAACTATAATATTGATGCAAATATGCAATACTTTTATATATTGATTTAACAATGACAATTTTGTTATTAAATTATAATAAGCAAATTACGAACAAAATATTTACAGCATATGTGACTGTCCCGTTTTGATAAGATGCTAAAGTATACGCAAGTCGTAAGACCCATATTCCAGGATACCACACAGGGATTTTCACAAATATTCCCACGCAACTCAGGTTGAATTGATTTCATTTCATTTTCACCCAGCCAAGCATACGAGTCATAAATATTAAGTATATTTCACAAATACACGTGAGCTACTCAATGTTTTTACTTTCAGCCGGGCTCGAACCACCCACAGTAACGACGAGCGTCCATGCTTTAATCAACTCTACCACATCGTGATAAAGAATATGTTCATACCTACGAATGAAATGGAATGCATTCTCCAAGTATGATTCCCTTCTCCTTATTATAAATAGGAAAATGTTAAATATTCTTTATCACGCCGTGGTAGAGTTGATTAAAGCATGGACTCTTTGTCCTGACTGTCGCTGGTACGAGTCCGACTGTGAGAGTAAAAAATATTTTGTATAGCCCACGTGTTCCAGTGGACCAGGGAAAATAACATGCAGTTTAATGAAGACAATTCCAATTAATACGATACGGAGATGAGGATTTCGTTAAAGAGAACACAAGTTACATAACAGAATCCAATCACATAATAGAACGTAAAGACAATGTGAAAGACCTTGGGGTGATAATTTCTGAAAATATGGGA
>CM064489.1:35158965-35166465 GCA_032716605.1 Paralithodes platypus | reverse complement strand
CTGTGTGTGTGTGTGGTTGTTCCCTGTGGTGCTATTAAGGTGTCACGTATAATACAAATCTCTCCCCAAACTTATGACAATGTGCTTCAAGGCTGAGAGAAAATGGGGAGGGAAAATTGAGGGCTGAATATTTTAGCAATAAGTGCTTATGAACACACACACACACACTCATACACGAACCCACACACACACATACACATACACACACACACACACACACTTACACATACACAAACACACACACACACACTCATACACGAACCCACACATACACATACACACACACACACACACACTTACACATACACAAACACACACACACACACTCACTAACCCTTTATGTATTAGAAGGAAGTTATTGTCTTGTCATTTATAAGATAATATTTCACACTAGAGTTTATAATATTGCAATAATATATAGGGTTTATTTATTGGTCGATATTATTCATGTTCCTATTATTTCTATAGTTTCCTCTAAAGACCTCCATCAAGCTTAACCCCTTAATAGCGGGGCCCGACTTAAGGCGGTCTAGAGAACCAAGGACTATGTGGCGGGGCCCGACTTAAGTCTGTGTGCAATTTTTGAGCAATAATGGTTCTGAGAGAGAGACGAGCGATGGGAGGAGCGTAGGTCGGCTCATGACCGCTCGGCACGGGTCCCGCGCGACTATTGACGTCTACTCCCCACACACCCACACTCACTGCCTCGCTACACAGGGAATTATGTAAGGAAATTACCGTATTTTAGGGATTTTGCACTGGTCTTGCACGTCGTTGCAAGAGAACCCGTGGTCGTAGAAGGATGGTTCTGGTGTCATTGGAAAGCTCAATTATCGCCCTTTCAGGGATACATAATTGTATTACACTCTGGCTCTTGTTTATGCATGAAAAAGAGCACGGAAACAAGGTCGTTTAGGGTAAAACCACCCGCTTCCCAGGTAGTAGAAGTTACCGACCTAGCCGCTCCGTGAGTGTTAACAAAACATCCCCAAGATCCCCTTTCTAGATGTATTTGTATATTTTTCAGTAGAAAAATGTCTCCTATATACAGGCTCCCTATCCCTCACCAGGAAAAACATGGACACCAAAGTGCCCCGAAAGGTCTAAATATTGACAAAGGAATGGGGTAAAAAGTCTTAAATTTGTCTAACTAATTGACCGGACGTCTTAAAGTCTGAAAACTAATGGGGCTAAACCTGAGGGAGAAGGTGGCCCAAAAAAACACTTGGCCCTCCTTAATACAGGTAAGGGACATTGGAAGAGTACTGTTCATGTCTCAACTAGTGATGACAAAAACAAAAACAAAAACAAAAACAAAAACAAAAACAAAAATAAATAAAATAAATAAATAAATAAAGTAAATGGTGGAATAAATATAAACATAAATTAATATATTAATAAATATATGAGTTTCTCTCGTCTGTTGTATATAATACGACGATTAATTGTCTATTTTATATAACGTATATGTCAAAATTCATAAACCAGACTCCATTACAGGTTATATTTTATATGTGATTCAATTATTATGTACCGATAATTGACAATAAATATTAAACAAAAACAGGTACGCAATTCAATATAAACTTGTTTTAAAAGGCCATTTGCAAGTGACTATCTATTGCGAGTGGACATTGAGCTTTATATATTATATTAAAGATTTGCAACAATTAGTACTTTTAATAATATTCGAATAGTTTAATAAATGCAAAACATTATGTCACACACTTCAATTATACTAATAACGAGAAAATAGGATTATACAATGAGTTACTAAACCATTAAAAAACAAATATACAGACATATTTTGGGTTTTCCCGATTATTGATTGTATTGTATTTAGTGTATGTATTGTATGTAGTGTATGTATTGTATTTAGTGTATGTATTGTATGTAGTGTATGTATTGTATGTAGTGTATGTAATGTATGTATTGTATGTATTGTATGTAGTGTATGTATTGTATGTAGTGTATGTATTGTATGTAGTGTATGTATTGTATGTAGTGTATGTAGTGTATGTATTGTATGTAGTGTATGTATTGTATGTAGTGTATGTATTGTATGTATTGTATGTAGTGTATGTATTGGATGTAGTGTATGTATTGTATGTATTGGATGTAGTGTATGTATTGTATGTATTGTATGTAGTGTATGTATGTATTGTATGTAGTGTATGTATTGTATGTAGTGTATGTAGTGTATGTATTGTATGTAGTGTATGTATTGTATGTAGTGTATGTATTGTATGTAGTGTATGTATTGTATGTAGTGTATGTAGTGTATGTAGTGTATGTATTGTATGTAGTGTATGTATTGTATGTAGTGTATGTATTGTATGTAGTGTATGTATTGTATGTAGTGTATGTATTGTATGTAGTGTATGTATTGTATGTAGTGTATGTATTGTATGTAGTATACAATGACAAATAAATAAACTTAGAGGGTTGGAACAATTTGACAGTTATCGTAGATGTTTACTGTATTTACCTAAACCTGGCAATCAAATCAATTCCGTCGAACAGATGAGTTCTTTTTCAAAAACTAACTATCAGTAATATTTGGTAGACGGTATTCCCTACTTCTACCTGAAATACGTTCAAATTATAATGACCGGGCTTGAATATTACGACCACAGTGTATAATCACATCCTCAGGATTCCTCTTCCCCATGACAAACTATCACTATGTGCAATATTCAGAATATGACTTACTTCAGCTTTGAATTTAGATAGTGAGTTAGCAGTGAGTTCACTGCTCAATAGGTGGTATTCTGAGAGTGAGGGTCTGAGTCTGGAGGGTGAGACGGTGAAACACTTGAGCGAAGCAACCAGCCGCTTCGGAGATGGAGCTGCTTCGAGCCATGATGGATGCTTCACATGTCTCACTCCCCAGACTGGAACAAGACCTCACGGGCTTCATCGTGTTGAGCGGTGGAATGTACAGGCTCTCAGCCTATGCCCGAGAGGGAGTAGTTGGAATATAGAAAAAAACAACAAAAATAAAAATAACTTAACCCATCACACCCGGAAGGGCTCTGAGTCACCCAAAAAAAACACGGCCCGCGCAACCCGGAAGGGTGCTGAGCTTCCGGGAGCTTGAAAGCCTGTAAGCTTGGTGTGCGAGGTGTCCGTCCGACGCATGTAAACAACAGACGGCTGGACCGACGCCCCGCATCTCCGACCACAAGAAGGAGTGCGTCGCTTGTTCGTGTGTGCCTGTATGTTATTGTTAACCCTCCTCTAGCGGGTGCTCTGTGGCCGTTTTGGGCCTTTCTGGGCCGTTCTGACTGCTATATCAACCATCAGTATGAAAGGAACTGTATTGCGCCGAAAACTAGGTGGAAATCGCTACACAATGACGCCACATACAGCTACGTAGCACTCGTGGAGCACTGACAGTGTTACCTCGAAGATGGAAGTTTAGCTGATTTTGCTACCTTGCTCACTTTTAGCGAACTATTGGTTACACTGTCATCCTCTCGCACGGTGGGGGAACTGGAGTTAGTGTGGGCCGGGAGGCCACAGATGTCGGACGTATGGATCATTACTATCCCACCCATTTTCACTCGATTTCCACCCTTTTTTCACCCGTTTTTTGCCAGTTTTTCAACTCGACTTATGTGGTGAGCCGCTTTTTAAGGGTTAAGTATCGAAAAATAGTGTAAAGTGGCTGTTTTTGCCATAAAGTTATCTCCAATGAAATCATCATCACAACTGAACCAGTTGACTTAGAGAGCTCTACTTAACGCCATTCTACAGGTACGAAACACATCTACGCTTGGGGATGCGCGGGAATGCGCAAGCAAGCAAAATAACAAAGATGCGGTAGCCTAGGCGTAGACGTTTTTCGGCCAAAACCACCGGGTTTCGGGGAATATATATGGAATACGTAGCTGGGGCTGGAGGGTTTTAAGGGAGCCCACCTTGCTTTTTTCTCTTTCTCTCCCTCTCTCTTTGGCTTGTATCCATTCGGCCCAATTCAGCCTACTGTTTTAAGATGTTTACCCCATCCAGGTGTCAATATATTCCTGGCGAGCGGTAGCGAGCCAGCATATATATATTTTTGTTTTGACAGCCAGCTAAATTTGTACATTTTCCCGATAGAAATATGACTCCGGTGAAGCCGGATTTCTCCATACAATGCTGGCTCTCTATCGCTCGCCAGGAAGAAATCGACACCTGGATGGGGATAAACGTCTTAAAATAGTTGGCTGAATGGGGCCGAATGGATACAAGCCAAGGAAAAAGAGAAATAGAGAGAAAGATAAAAAATAAACCGGTGACCCCCCTAATTGAGTGTAAGGTCAGGCAGTGATACAGACAATGTAGGCTATGGTATTCTGTCCGGTTAATGTTTCCAGAGTTACCAAATCTTTCCACTTTGATCAGTGTTAATCCTCGCAGGTGATTGGTCAATAAATGTCTTACTATAATACAAATAACACTTAATAATAATAATAATAATAATAATTATAATAATAATAATAATAAACCACAGTATTTTTACATCAGTAGTCGGAAGGGAATTAAGGAATGAGAAAATAAGTCATTTGTAAGTAGCTTCATGTACTTCCTCGTTTCAGTCAGAAAAAAAAAAACGGATTAAGAGGATAATGTTACCATGATGAAATCGAAAATCTAGTTTATAAATCTATTATATATATATATATACCGGGTATATATATATATATATATATATATATATATATATATATATATATATATATATATATATATATATATATATATATATTACACACACACAGAGAGGGAGAGAGAGAGAGCGAGAGATAACCCTCAGTTTTGGCTCTCATTTAACCCTCTTTAATCCTATACACTTCCACCAGACAATGTACGGTAATTACCTTATATAGGCCATAACTCACTTATTATGACACTTAGCTAACTTTAACCATCAATACTCAAATACACGTAACTTACACTATACTGAGCCGCGGCAGTCGAGTGGAGAGCACGCTCACGTGTGAATCTGCTTGACCTGGGTTCGATCCCAGCCGTGGCGGACATTTAGTGGGTGTGGTAGTACGTCCTAGCATGTATATCATGTTCGCACCCAGTTGGGGGACACCCTGACGACGTATACAGAATATTAATACACATCCGAAAGCCATTCCAACAGCTTCCTCTATCTACAACACCCCTTCCCTGCTATCTACACTCTCCCAGCCGTATGGTCCTAGTGTACCATACTGTCTGATGGTAAACTCCCTCAGACATTATTATGTTCCAGTAAGTCCGAGGAGGCGTGAGCCCCAGGATCATTGCCACTGCCTCGCACTACACTCACAACAACACTGCGGCCGTTAGAATTATCGCAGGAGGCTGAGGTTGCCACCAACGGTTTTATCGTATGGTAACTTACTGAGCTCATATGACGCAAAATTGCGTCTTAAACTTATTGGAGAGGTATAGAGATACGTCCATATGACGCGCTCGCGACATATGAGTTTTTGGTGGACTTATTCATATGACGCGATCGCGTCATATATGTCGCAAGGAGTTAATGGGTTTCCAAATGTAATGTATGTTTTACAATTGTATTGTAATGCCCTGTACCTGAAAATCCCGCAACCACAGAACTATTCCGATTTGTCGTCTGGGAAAGTGTAAAATAGTTGTTGGTGGAAAGGTCTAACAAACTTACTATGTGTACCACCACGAGACTATCACCTGGGTCTCCAATGAACACTAAGGTTGCTTTCTTATTGTACGTTCGAACTAGACAGTGGTAGAGCTAAAGTTTTGGCATCCCTGTTGACTTGGGTTCGAAACCACGCTAGGCCCAGAGATTTTCGGGAGGCACAAATTCCCTTTTCACCCACCATTTCAATTTCATTACACTTGCAATGAGAAGAACTAGAGAGCAAAATCTAGTAGAGCGATGGCAAAGGGTAAGAAACAAGAATAATACGATAATATTTAGCTGAACAACAAATTCAATAGAAGAGTACAACCTTGTACCGGAAAATCAGGTGTCTCATAATAATTAAAAACTAAATATTGGACTGTATAGCAATGTGAAAGAATGGGAGGACTTTAGTACACAAACATCAGTATACAGACATGAGGCAGCAATTACGACCCAGCCAACTGTACATTATCATTTACAGAGAGAGAGAATGTATGTGTGTGTGTGTGTGTATGTGAGACAGAATGCCTGTACACACCTAGACAATATAAAGCACCATGGCTCAGTTGGTCCCCAGCCTGCACTATCATCCACATCACTAGTAATGGACCAGCACAACCACACTACACAATAACTCTACTTCGTGGTGGCATTGGGGGGAGGGGGAGAGAGAGAGAGAGAGAGAGAGTGTGTGTGTGTGTGTGTGTGTGGGAGAGAGACTGTGAGAGTGACACACACACAAACATAATATATTTAACAAGAGTTGTGAGTGCCAAATTTCAAGAAAGACAATTTCCATAAACTTAGAACTATTTTTGACAAAACAGATTGGAACTTTATGCACCACACAAGTGATAGTCGTGATATTTGGAACGCTTTTTCAGATACATCATTATAATATCGTCATAAATTCTTGCATCCCTATGAAAAATCGATGCTCTACTCGAAACAATAAGCTTAAATAGTGGAACACAGATATATATAATTATCTACATGCCAAACAAACTGCTAACATCACTTTCAGTTGAACAAAGGACGAATCAGACAGGATAAACTATATTACTCTCCGACGAAAAGCCAAACAACTGGTCATACTTAATATGTAAAATTTGGAAACACGTATTGCAAACCCCCCCCCAAAAAAAAAAGCAAACCCAAAAGAATTGTAAGGAATAATTAGAAATACAAAAAAATTAACTTCTCTAATCGGACCACTAACTAATGAAAATGGAGATCTTGCTGATGATAAAGTCCAAATGAGTAAAAGTCTCAATAACGTTTTTGCATCAGTCTTTACAGAAGAAATTTGACCTCGATTCTACTTGCCACACATCTCTAATAACAATAATGACGTTCTAAGTGATATTGTAATTACAGAAATGGGTGGATGGGACTCGTTAGCCTTGGTCGGTAACTCATCTAGGGGAGACAACCTTGTAAAAATCCAGGTGGATGAGACTCGTCAGCTTTGGTTGGCAACCTGTCTAGGGGAGTAAATCTGATACAAATCCGTACTGCTTACCTAAGTGTAAGGCAAGTAGGTGGATGGATTAGCCGAACACCACTGTAGAAAAATAGTGCTAACAAGATACACAGAGGGCCTCGGAGTCGGACTGATCCTAAATTGAGTGGTCAATCCTGTAAGTCCTTCACTAAACTGGCTCGGGTTGTCCCTCTCACAGGCTTGGGGGCATTCTGTGTATGGCAACCCTCGTAAGGGGAGGCGTCCGGCAATAGATAGATAGATAGATGTACTAAACAGCATAAACAAACTAAAGTCTAGCACCTGAAACTATTTTTGCAAGAGTTTTGAAAAAATTAAGAAACGAGATATCAAAATCATTACACTA
>CM064489.1:35149821-35158865 GCA_032716605.1 Paralithodes platypus | reverse complement strand
CGAACATTACTTTTATGCGAACTTGCAAGAGAGTTGCGCTCTATCAATTTGTTCGCCATCGCCATATATCACGGTATATAATATCAACAGGGACTTTACCACTCTCATTCATATGGTTTAGGATATCGTTGGAAGAAGTCCAAATGGAGGTTTGTTACCAGCAGGAAGCGTTCATTACGAATTTAATAGTATCTGAGTATCTTTATTTTAGTACCCTGTTGTTTTTCCTCTCAACCCGTGATCTTATACGGAGGTTTGTCGTCTTACTTGAGTGTTCTCTAGCAATTTTAACATACAACTGAGGTTAAGCTTAATTGGACGGATAGTCTATTGTAGGTAAAGGATTCTTGACTGCCACCTTTTTTTTTAAAATCCCGATGCTGTGTTGACCACGCGGCCAAAATCAAGGGAAGGGAAGTAGAGCCAAAATTAAATTAACCGAGTACTAATTATTTCTACCTTTTTGGGAATAGTCCAGCCAGGGAAATAGCGTGGTAAATATGGTACCCGCTCATGTGTTAGTAGCCCATTTTGAACAGTACGGAAGTTAAAGGGGCCAAGAATTCTGGCCTAATTATAATTAATAGACTATTAGGTTACTATGCTAGACCATTTCAAACCCCGTTGTTAAACCACTAACTCTATCTCTTGTGTGCTTGGGTTAGGTTAGAAGATCTAGATGAATAGTTAAATTAGGGCTAGATTATTATGATATCCAAAGGTGTTTTGTTTTTGTAAGATGACTGATTGACTGTTCTAAGATATAACTACTTGTTTAGATATAGTGGTCGGATGGTATACTGGCTGAGATTTTCAAAGAACTATTAAAGGTTTTAACGAACGTTACAACTCATGCGACCAAGCAAAACATGCCTTTTCCATAAGTTCTGGCCGGGGTTTCTCAGTTTTGTTTTTATAATGAGGAGTTGCAAGTTAAGCGGGCGTTTTCTGACAGTGTGTGAATCTCCCATGGTGGGGTTCTGGCAGCTTATTTCAACAGGACCTTAAACAATAATAGCTGACAGGCGGAAAACGCAAATACTAAACACGCACATTTATACCGAAAAACGCTGCTTTGTTAGCGGGCAATTTTGTCATTCAACTTTGGTCCTGGCCAACTTCTAGACTTAGCAATGTAGTTCGTTAAAGGTCTTTCATGGTCCATACCAGCATATAGCATCCTTCTTTTGCACTTCTGGATCCGAACTAGGTTGTTTTTCCCCTATTGTATCCCACTCTACCCTACGTATTTCTTAATGACTATATTTAGTAAATTTTCATCAACTATACTGTATATATATTTCATATACACAGTCCGGAGATATTGCCAAAATAAAGTTGGCTCTTGCCAAATAGTTTGTTTTGACACCAAATTCACCCGCTCTTGTAAGAACGCCATTTACATGGGGCACAGTCTTGCAAAAATTTTTCCCCTTCAAGGCCAGCTCCTAAACGAGAAATGCGAGTCCACTTTTCCAAAAGACACAGAATTATTGATACTTTCAAACTCTAGTTCTGTTATACACACAATATTTACGTTATGTCCTTTTCCCTTTCTGTATACCAACAAGCATCCTCTCCTATCATTTTGGATATTAATTAGGACCATTTTATTCAGGTTAGCCTTAAACGCTCTTCTTTCCAAGCGGAACGTCACCTTTTACCTATCGTCATTCTGGCTATACTATCAGACGATTCTGTTATGCTTCAAAAACGGGCCTCCAGCAATTAACAGCCGATCCGCTTCAAACTCTCTCACTTAACCGTACTGGACCTACAAGGCAGAGCCTTCTGTAAACTACATCACAAGGCCTGCTTGTAATATTCTTTATTTTAGAGTCTGACATTTAATGAAAAACGGACGTTGCCGGCTCACGCTAGAATTAGGGTAAGGCGAGGAACACCTCTAGGGATCGAATGGGATAAATCTATCTCAATTTCCCATTTAACTTTCACAGACCCTTCCCAATTCCAGTAAAATCGTATAATGTTAGCCAAAATAAAATGAAGAAAGGCCTGCTAATAGTTAAATGAAGAAAGGCCTGCTAATAGTTAAATGAAGAAAGGCCTGCTAATAGTTAAATGAAGAAAGGCCTGCTAATAGTTAAAGAGTCAACAGGTGATGGCTTAGACGTGTTACCCCTGCAAGATGTGGTGCTGCCTTGCTGACGGTAGATGGAACTCGGTTATAAATACGGTTAAGGAGGTGCAACGCAGACATCAAAATTGTAGCTTTTAAAGCACGAGTTCGACCACACATTGAATACTGCGACACCGTCTGGGATCCACACACTCACAAAAACATAAATATATAAGAAGCCATTCAAAATAAAGCGGCAAGATGGATCAGACGTGATAACAGACACACTACATCGGTCACTTTGCTTAAACAACACATTAAATTAGACACACTTGCAACAAGAAGACAAAGACACATACGGTACAACAAATGTTATACAAACTCATAAACAAATTAGTACCGTAAGCATAGACAAAGACACATATTCACACCCTACAAACACACGATCCACAAGAGGCAGCCACAACCGAAAATACCACGCATACCAGGCAAGCACCGACGTATTTGGGTACTCATTTTTCTCCGCAGCATCCAAGAGTGGAATCACTTTGCATCTCATATAGTTAACAGTCCCACTCTTGATAGTTTGAAAGCTAGGATCACCAAACATTTGTCTCCTTATCCTCATCCTTCCCATTAACCCCTTAACTCCCCGCACAATCCCCATATATCTACCTCATCCTTCCCATGAACCCCTTAACTCCCCGCACAATCCCCATATATCTACCTCATCCTTCCCATTAACCCCTTAACTCCCCGCACAATCCCCATATATCTACCTCATCCTTCCCATTAACCCCTTAACTCCCCGCACAATCCTCATATATCTACCTCATCCTTCCCATTAACCCCTTAACTCCCCGCACAATCCCCATATATCATGCGGACTCGAACCTAGGACACTCACATCGAAACTCCGCGCACTTATGCATTACGCTATCAAGACAGTTGAATTTGATATTACTGAATGGGCTCTGCCGTTGCCAGATGTAAGATACGTCTCTAGACTTCACTCTGATTACAATATCACTGTCCTACAAGCCTTGCAAGTGAGAGGGGGTGTCTGCTAAAATAAATGGACTTGGCTTTCGTTTGACACCCTGCAGTTATAAGTAATCATGAATGCAAGACAGTTATTGCAAAGTTTCTTCAACCATTCTGCTGGAAGTAGAGTTATAGACCAAAAAGTAACCAAGTGCATATGCGTTAAGGGGCATAGTACTCGCTTTTACTGAACCCCCTTCTCCCTCATGTTTAACATATTAGTTTTGAGGTTTTATGCCGTTCGTTCAGATAGTTTGGCGATTTTGGGACCTTTCGCCTCATTTTGTTGTCAATATTAACACCTTTCGTGCCCTTTAGATGTAATTTTTTTTCTGGCGAGCCATACCAAGCCTCTAATTTTAGAAGGAACCGGCCTTCGGCTGTGACATTTTTCTACCGAAAAATTTAAAAAATTATCTTGACAGGGGCCCCTGTCTAGGGAGTCTTTTTCTAAGCTTGATGGAGGTCTAGCGAGGAAACTCAAAAATAAATTCATACAACCGACTATAGTATGAGAGCATGAGGGTTGTTTACACTTGGGTGGCGGCAAATACATGTTGGAATTTCCAATATATACACACGAAGAAAGCAAGGATACAACTGTGATGGCAGAGAGTTGTTGTTGTTGTTGTTCCCCAAGCTGCCTGGCCGAACAGCCCCAAGGAAGGCCAAGGCCATAACCGAGCGCCCCCAGAGAACCCTCCCTGCCGACCACAATAAAGCCTGGGTGACCCAAGCCACTCCATGGCGGGGAGCTGAAGAGGGTGCGGAAACGCCCGGGAAACCAAAGACCCACCCAGGGCCCTGTGCCCCTCAGCAATTAGGAAGAGAAAGTTGAGGGGCAAAGGAAAAATGTGACGCTTTGGCTTCCAATCTAGGTAGATTGGGAGGTCAATCCACGTTAGAGACGCCGTCACTCGAGATCTAGAAAATATATAAGTAACAGGAACAGTCAGAGTAAGCTATGGGTATGTCAGAGATCGCTCAGTTCTCGCTCTGATAGACCAGCCCATCACCAGAGAGTTAAGTGCTTAAGGGGAGATAGGGCGTTTGTCTGGTCCCCCTTCTTCCTCGTGTGTAGCCCCATTAGATTTGAGATTTTATAAAGTTCGTTTCATTAGTTTGGCGATTTTGAGATCTTTCCCTCATTTCCTAATAATAAGACTGTTCATGCCATTTAGGTAGGCCTAGGCCTATCAATGTTTTCCTGGCAAGCAATAGCAAGCCTGTAATTTTAAGAGAAATCTGCCTTCGGCCGAGACATTTTCTACCGAAAAACGTACAAATTCATCTTGAAAGGGAGTCTATTTTTTTTTTTTTTTTTAAGCTTGATGGAGGTCTAGCGAGGAAACTCAAAACTATATTAATATATGAATATATAGATAAAAAAAACAAGCACTACCCCCTTAACATAGCTTGAGGAGATATTTAACCCTTTCTGAACCGGCAACGCTTTCTTTATTGTATTCTAGCTATATTAAGACAATTTGTGCAGTTTACGAAGGATGTATGCTACCTAAAAGGATTAATAGAGATGGTATGTGGCCTTTTATTGGCAGGCGTCCTTCCTAAGGATAAATAGAGATGGTATGTGGCCTTTTATTGGCAGGCGTCCTTCCTAAGGATAAATAGAGATGGTATGTGGCCTTTTATTGGCAGGCGTCCTTCCTAAGGATAAATAGAGATGGTATGTGGCCTTTTATTGGCAGTCGTCCTTCCTAAGGATTACTAGAGATGATATGTGTCCTTTTATTGGCAGGCATCCTTACTAAGGATTAATAGAGATGGTATGCGGCCTTTTTATTGGGCAGGCATCATTCCTAAGGATAAATAGAGATGGTATGTGGCCTTTTATGGCAGGCGTCCTTCCTAAGGATAAATAGAGATGGTATGTGGCCTTTTATTGGCAGGCGTGCTTCCTAATGATAAAATAGAGATGGTATGTGGCCTTTTATTGGCAGGCGTCCTTCCTAAGGATAAATAGAGATGGTATGTGGCCTTTTATTGGCAGGCGTGCTTCCTAAGGATAAATAGAGATGGTATGTGGCCTTTTATTGGCAGGCATCCTTCCTAAGGATAAATAGAGATGGTATGTGGCCTTTTATTGGCAGGCGTGCTTCCTAATGATAAATAGAGATGGTATGTGGCCTTTTATTGGCAGGCGTCCTTCCTAATGATAAATAGAGATGGTATGTGGCCTTTTATTGGCAGGCAGGCGTCCTTCCTAAGGATAAATAGAGATGGTATGTGGCCTTTTATTGGCAGGCGTCCTTTCTAAGAATAAATAGAGATGGTATGTGGCCTTTTATTGGCAGGTGTCCTTCCTAAGGATAAATAGAGATGGTATGTGGCCTTTTATTGGCAGGCGTCCTTCCTAAGGATAAATAGAGATGGTATGTGGCCTTTTATTGGCAGGCGTCCTTCGTAATGATAAATAGAGATGGTATGTGGCCTTTTATTGGCAGGCGTTATTCCTAATGGATAAATAGAGATGGTATGTGGCCTTTTATTGGCAGGGAGTCCTTCCTAATGATAAATAGAGATGGTATGTGGCCTTTTATTGGCAGGGCGTCCTTACTAAGGATAAATATGTGGCCTTTTATTGGCAGGCGTCCTTCACTAATAAATAGAGATGGTATGTGGCCTTTTATTGGCAGGCGTCCTTCCTAAGCATAAATAGAGATGGTATGTGGCCTTTTATTGGCAGGCGTCCTTCCTAAGGATTAATAGAGATGGTATGTGGCCCTTTTATTGGCAGGCGTCCTTCCTAAGGATAAATAGAGATGGTATGTGGCCTTTTATTGGCAGGCGTCCTTCCTAATGATAAATAGAGATGGTATGTGGCCTTTTATTGGCAGGCGTCCTCCTAAGGATAAATAGAGATGGTATGTGGCCTTTTATTGGCAGGCGTCCTTCCTAATGATAAATAGAGATGGTATGTGATAAATAGAGATGTATGTGGCCTTTTATTGGCAGGCGCCTTCCTAAGGATAAATAGAGATGGTATGTGGCCTTTTATTGGCAGGCGTCCTTCCTAATGATAAATAGAGTATGGTATGTGGCCTTTTATTGGCAGGCGTCCTTCCTAAGGAATAAATAGAGATGGTTATGTGGCCTTTTATTGGCAGGCGTCCTTCCTAAGGATAAATAGAGATGGTATGTGGCCTTTTATTGGCAGGCGTCCTTCCTAAGGATAAATAGAGATGGTATGTGGCCTTGTATTGGCAGGCGTCCTTCCATAAGGATAAATAGAGATGGTATGTGGCCTTTTTATTGGCAGGCGTCCTTCTAAGGATAAATAGATATGGTATGTGGCCTTTTTATTGGCAGGCGTGCCTTCCTAAGGATAAATAGAGATGGTATGTGGCCTTTTTATTGGCAGGCGTCCTTCCTAAGGATAAATAGAGATGGTATGTGGCCTTTGTAGTGGCAGGCGTCCTTCCTAAGCTAAATACAATCATCTAATAGTTGCCAAAATATAATGGAAAAACGTCACTGGTATTCAATGGGCTTAGCATTTATTTAACTATAATATTGATTGCAAATATGCAATACTTTTATATATTGATTTAACAATGACAATTTTGTTATTAAATTATAATAAGCAAATTACGAACAAATATTTACAGCATATGTGACTGTCCCGTTTTGATAAGATGCTAAAGTATACGCAAGTCGTAAGACCCATATTACAGGATACCACACAGGGATATTTACAAGTATTCTCACGCAACTCGAGCTGAATTGATTGCATTTCATTCTCACCCAAGCACGAACACGAGTCATTAATAGTAAGTATATCTCAGAAATACACGTGAGCTACTCAATGTTTTTACTTTCAGCCGGGCTCGAACCACCCACAGTAACGACGAGCGTCCAAGCTTTAATCAACTCTACCCCATCCGGGTAAAGAATATGTTCATACCTACGAAATGAAATGGAATACTTTCTCCAAGTAGGATTCCCTTCTCCTTAATATAAATAGGAATAAGCTAAGTATTCTTTATCACACCGTGGTAGAGTTAATTAAAGCATGGACTCTTTGTCCTGACTGTCGCTGGTACGAGTCCGACTGTGAGAGTAAAAAATATTTTGTATAGCCCACGTGTTCCAGTGGACCAGGGAAAATAACATGCAGTTTAATGAAGACAATTCCAATTAATACGATACGGGATGAGGATTTCGTTAAAGAGAACACAAGTTACATAACAGAATCCAATCACATAATAGAACGTAAAGACAATGTGAAAGACCTTGGGGTGATAATTTCTGAAAATATGGGATTCAAAGAACATAACCAGGTCAAAGTTGCCAGGCTGCGAAACGGCTAACAGGTTGGATTCTACGAACATTTAAAAACTTGCGGTGAATTGCCTATGATAACACTTCAAATCCCTGGTGTTACCGCGGCTAGAATACTGTAACGTATTAACATCCCCATACAAAGCAGGTGAAATTCATGGACTTAGAAAGTGTACAAGGAACTTCACCTCACATATCTATTCTATCTATCCTATTGCCTGAACGCCGTGATCTCCGAAGGGGTGGCCACGAACAAACCGCCCCCATGCACCTCTGTCCCCAGTCAGTCGACCCCCCTCACCCCAACCAGCAACTCCCTCGATCATGTACTTCCTCACTCCATCCTTCCACCTCATATTCGGTCTAATTCTCCCTCTCTGTCCCTCCACATCGCTCTCGTACACCCTCTTAGTCATTCTCTCGCTTTCCATACGTTCCATATGACCGAACCATCTCAAGTTGTTCCTTTTCACACTTTCCAGCACATATTCCTCCACCCCACGCTCCTGTCACACTTCCTCATTAGTCGGTCTATTCACCTCCATGTAACTCCGCACGGACTCCTTAAGTAATTCATTTCCACTGCTCTCACTCTTGGTCTGAGTCTCTCAACCAACGTTCATGCTTCGCTTCCGTATGTCAGTGTCGGGATTACCACACTGTCATGCACGGACTTCTTCACTTCCATACTGACCACCCTATTTCTTGATACTGCTTTTAGCGGTCCTACAACCCTCTTCCCCTGTTGTACCCTTCTCTCGCACTTCTTCATCCCATAGTCCCATCTTTACTCAACACCACTGCCCAGATACTTAAAAAGAGTGACGATCTCCATAGCCTGACCGTTCAGCTTCACCTCACACTCTGTGACTTCACCCCTTTCGAAGACCATAACTTTGCTCTTCCCAGCATTTACCTTCAAATTCCGTTTTTCGTTTTTCGCACACTGTTCCAAACTCATTTACCAGACCCTGCAACTCCCATTCATTATCACTCATCAGAAACTGTATCATCCGCAAACAGCAGTATAGGTAGCTTCCACTCAATTCCCTCCCTTTTCAGTGATACACCAACATCCACTGCTCTTGATAGTATTTCTTTCATGACTCCATCCATATGATATACAGTAAACAACCACGGGGACATCACACACCCCTGTTTAAAACCAACATTCAGGTCAAAGAACTCGCTCTGCTCACTCTCCACATGTACTGCCGCCTTTGCACCCTCATACATGCTCTTCACTGCTTTCAGCAACTTGCCCTCTACTCCGTATATTCTTAGTACTTTCCACAAACCTTCTCTATCTACTCTGTCATAGGCCTTCTCAAGTCCATAAAGGGCAAACATACACCTTTTGTTTCTTCTCCAGATACTTCTCCAAAACACAATTCAGTGGTAAAAAATCTGATTACACATCCTCTTCCCTTCCTAAAACCTCCCTGCTCATCGCCTATCCATTTCTCCGTTTCGCACTCTCACTCTCTCAATCACTACCCTACTGTATACCTTCCCTACTACGCTTAGAAGACATATAAACTCAGTAAAACAGTTACACTATTGGGAGCGTTTAAAATCACTAAAGATGTATTCGTTGGAACGTAGAAGGGAAACGATA
>CM064489.1:34994821-35147321 GCA_032716605.1 Paralithodes platypus | reverse complement strand
ACACACGCACACACACTTATGCATATATTATTAAAGGTGGGCGCGTATATATGGTGTGACAGACCGTTATTACACATTATTAATAATATTAACAATGGTTGGGATAGGACTATTTTTATATCTGTCAGTTCTTGCTCTTATTGGTTGGAGTGTGTTGAAATGACGAGCTGCACGTGTAGGTCTAGGGGCGTCTGGTGGAAGTAAGTTTCTGTGTCGTGGGTGAACAAGCAGCTTAGATGCAAACTGTTTGAGTGTGTTGTAGTGGTGGGTTGAAAGTGCAGGTATGCTAAGGGTGGTGAGAGCTTCCTCGTACCCTGGATATGTGCCACCCAGGATGATCCTGCATGCCCTCCTCTGAACTCTCTCCAGTTGACGTTGTTGTGTTAGGGTTTAGAGAGGAGGACCAGGCGGGAGAGGCGTAGGCGTGTACTGTACGTGTGTGTGTGTGTGTGTCTACTTTTGTTTTTGTTCTATATTCCAACTACTCCCTCTCGGTCATAGGTTGAGATCCTGTACATTCAACAGCTAATCATTGAATGGTGAAGCCTGTGAGGTCTCCTTCCATTCACTGCTTGAAGCAGCCGCATCTCTGAAGCTGCCTCACTCCCGTGCTTCACTGTCTCACCTCCTAGACTCGGACTCTCACTCTCAGAACGCCAGCTAATGAACAATGAACTCACTATGCATTGTACCCCTGTAGCATATTTTGAATATGGGAATATACATACAGTGCTATTTAATCAGGGAAAAATGAGGGTTTTTATTTAGCGTTTCGGTGGATTATGTGGTAATGCACTGATACTAGGTACAGCACAAATTCCATCCCAATAATATCTTCCCATTGACATATCGGGATTCAAACCCGGGTCCATTGGATTACCAGTCAAGTGACAAGACAACTCCACCACACCTCCCCTTATGTGTGTGTGTGTGTACTGTGTGTGTGTGGTTGTTCCCTGTGGTGCTATTAAGGTGTCACGTATAATACAAATCTCTCCCCAAACTTATGACAATGTGCTTCAAGGCTGAGAGAAAATGGGGAGGGAAAATTGAGGGCTGAATATTTTAGCAATAAGTGCTTATGAACACACACACACACTCATACACGAACCCACACACACACATACACATACACACACACACACACACACTTACACATACACAAACACACACACATACACTGATACACGAACACACACATACACATACACACACACACACACACTTACACATACACAAACACACACACACACACTCACTAACCCTTTATGTATTAGAAGGAAGTTATTGTCTTGTCATTTATAAGATAATATTTCACACTAGAGTTTATAATATTGCAATAATAAATAGGGTTTATTTATTGGTCGATATTATTCATGTTCCTATTATTTCTATAGTTTCCTCTAAAGACCTCCATCAAGCTTAACCCCTTATTAGCGGGGCGCGACTTAAGGCGGTCTAGAGAACCAAGGACTATGTGGCGGGGCCCGACTTAAGTCTGTGTGCAATTTTTGAGCAATAATGGTTCTGAGAGAGAGACGAGCGATGGGAGGAGCGTAGGTCGGCTCATGACCGCTCGGCACGGGTCCCGCGCGACTATTGACGTCTACTCCCCACACACCCACACTCCACTGCCTCGCTACACAGGGAATTATGTAAGGAAATTACCGTATTTTAGGGATTTTGCACTGGTCTTGCACGTCGTTGCAAGAGAACCCGTGGTCGTAGAAGGATGGTTCTGGTGTCATTGGAAAGCTCAATTATCGCCCTTTCAGGGATACATAATTGTATTACACTCTGGCTCTTGTTTATGCATGAAAAAGAGCACGGAAACAAGGTCGTTTAGGGTAAAACCACCCGCTTCCCAGGTAGTAGAAGTTACCGACCTAGCCGCTCCGTGAGTGTTAACAAAACATCCCCAAGATCCCCTTTCTAGATGTATTTGTATATTTTTCAGTAGAAAAATGTCTCCTATATACAGGCTCCCTATCCCTCACCAGGAAAAACATGGACACCAAAGTGCCCCGAAAGGTCTAAATATTGACAAAGGAATGGGGTAAAAAGTCTTAATTTTTTTTAACTAATTGACCGGAAGTCTTAAAGTCTGAAAACTAATGGGGCTAAACCTGAGGGAGAAGGTGGCCCAAAAAAACACTTGGCCCTCCTTAATACAGGTAAGGGACATTCGAGGAGTTCTGTTCATGTGATGACAAAAACAAAAACAAAAACAAAAATAAATAAAATAAATAAATAAATAAAGTAAATGGTGGAATAAATATAAACATAAATTAATATATTAATAAATATATGAGTTTCTCTCGTCTGTTGTATATAATACGACGATTAATTGTCTATTTTATATAACGTATATGTCAAAATTCATAAACCAGACTCCATTACAGGTTATATTTTATATGTGATTCAATTATTATGTACCGATAATTGACAATAAATATTAAACAAAAACAGGTACGCAATTCAATATAAACTTGTTTTAAAAGGCCATTTGCAAGTGACTATCTATTGCGAGTGGAAATTGAGCTTTGTATATATTAAAGATTTGCAACAATTAGTACTTTTAATAATATTCGAAGTTTTTAATAAATGCAAAACATTATGTCACACACTTCAATTATACTAATAACGAGAAAATAGGATTATACAATGAGTTACTAAACCATTAAAAAACAAATATACAGACATATTTTGGGTTTTCCCGATTATTGATTGTATTGTATTTAGTGTATGTATTGTATTTAGTGTATGTATTGTATGTATTGTATGTAGTGTATGTATTGTATGTAGTGTATGTATTGTATGTAGTGTATGTATTGTATGTATTGTATGTATTGTATGTAGTGTATGTATTGTATGTAGTGTATGTATTGTATGTAGTGTATGTATTGTATGTAGTGTATGTAGTGTATGTATTGTATGTAGTGTATGTATTGTATGTAGTGTATGTATTGTATGTATTGTATGTAGTGTATGTATTGTATGTAGTGTATGTATTGTATGTAGTGTATGTATTGTATGTAATGTATGTATTGTATGTAGTGTATGTATTGTATGTAGTGTATGTATTGTATGTAGTGTATGTAGTGTATGTATTGTATGTAGTGTATGTATTGTATGTAGTGTATGTATTGTATGTAGTGTATGTATTGTATGTAGTGTATGTAGTGTATGTAGTGTATGTATTGTATGTAGTGTATGTATTGTATGTAGTGTATGTATTGTATGTAGTGTATGTATTGTATGTAGTGTATGTATTGTATGTAGTGTATGTATTGTATGTAGTGTATGTATTGTATGTAGTATACAATGACAAATAAATAAACTTAGAGGGTTGGAACAATTTGACAGTTATCGTAGATGTTTACTGTATTTACCTAAACCTGGCAATCAAATCAATTCCGTCGAACAGATGAGTTCTTTTTCAAAAACTAACTATCAGTAATATTTGGTAGACGGTATTCCCTACTTCTACCTGAAATACGTTCAAATTATAATGACCGGGCTTGAATATTACGACCACAGTGTATAATCACATCCTCAGGATTCCTCTTCCCCATGACAAACTATCACTATGTGCAATATTCAGAATATGACTTACTTCAGCTTTGAATTTAGATAGTGAGTTAGCAGTGAGTTCACTGCTCAATAGGTGGTGTTCTGAGAGTGAGGGTCTGAGTCTGGAGGGTGAGACGGTGAAACACTTGAGCGAAGCAACCAGCCGCTTCGGAGATGGAGCTGCTTCGAGCCATGATGGATGCTTCACATGTCTCACTCCCCAGACTGGAACAAGACCTCACGGGCTTCATCGTGTTGAGTGGTGGAATGTACCGGCTCTCAGCCTATGCCCGAGAGGGAGTAGTTGGAATAACAAAAAATTAACTTAACCCATCACACCCAGAAGGGCTCTGAAAAACACGGCCCGCGCAACCCAGAAGGGTGCTGAGGCTCCGGGAGCTTGAAAGCCTGTAAGCTTGGTGTGCGAGGCGTCCGTCCGACGCATGTAAACAACAGCCGGCTGGACCAACGCCCCGCATCTCCGACCACAAGAAGGAGTGCGTCGCTTGTTCGTGTGTGCCTGTATGTTATTGTTAACCCTCCTCTAGCGGTGCTCTGTGGCCGTTTGGGCCTTTCTGGGCCGTTCTGACTGCTATATCAACCATCAGTATGAAAGGAACTGTATTGCGCCGAAACGAGGGTGGAAATCGCTACACAATGACGCCACATACAGCTACGTAGCACTCGTGGAGCACTGACAGTGTTACCTCGAAGATGGAAGTTTAGCTGATTTTGCTACCTTGCTCACTTTTAGCGAACTATTGGTTACACTGTCATCCTCTCGCACGGTGGGGGAACTGGAGTTAGTGTGGGCCGGGAGGCCACAGATGTCGGACGTATGGATCATTACTATCCCACCCATTTTCACTCGATTTCCACCCTTTTTTCACCCGTTTTTGCCAGTTTTTTCAACTCGACTTATGTGGTGAGCCGCTTTTTAAGGGTTAAGTATCGAAAAATAGTGTAAAGTGGCTGTTTTTGCCATAAAGTTATCTCCAATGAAATCATCATCACAACTGAACCAGTTGACTTAGAGAGCTCTACTTAACGCCATTCTACAGGTACGAAACACATCTACGCTTGGGGATGCGCGGGAATGCGCAAGCAAGCAAAATAACAAAGATGCGGTAGCCTAGGCGTAGACGTTTTTCGGCCAAAACCACCGGGTTTCGGGGAATATATATGGAATACATAGCTGGGGCTGGAGGGTTTTAAGGGAGCCCACCTTGCTCTTTTCTCTTTCTCTCCCTCTCTCTGTGGCTTGTATCCATTCGGCCCAATTCAGCCTACTGTTTTAAGACGTTTACCCCATCCAGCTGTCAATATATTCCTGGCGAGCGGTAGCGAGCCAGCATATATATATTTTTGTTTTGACAGCCAGCTAAATTTGTACATTTTCCCGATAGAAATATGACTCCGGTGAAGCCGGATTTCTCCATACAATGCTGGCTCTCTATCGCTCGCCAGGAAGAAATCGACACCTGGATGGGGATAAACGTCTTAAAATAGTTGGCTGAATGGGGCCGAATGGATACAAGCCAAGGAAAAAGAGAAATAGAGAGAAAGATAAAAAATAAACCGGTGACCCCCCTAATTGAGTGTAAGGTCAGGCAGTGATACAGACAATGTAGGCTATGGTATTCTGTCCGGTTAATGTTTCCAGAGTTACCAAATCTTTCCACTTTGATCAGTGTTAATCCTCGCAGGTGATTGGTCAATAAATGTCTTACTATAATACAAATAACACTTAATAATAATAATAATAATAATAATTATAATAATAATAATAATAAACCACAGTATTTTTACATCAGTAGTCGGAAGGGAATTAACGAATTAGAAAATAAGTCATTTGTAAGTAGCTTCATGTACTTCCTCGTTTCAGTCAGAAAAAAAAAAACGGATTAAGAGGATAATGTTACCATGATGAAATCGAAAATCTAGTTTATAAATCTATATATATATTATATACCGTATATATATATATATATATATATATATATATATATATATATATATATATATATATATATATATATATATACACGCACACAGAGAGGGAGAGAGCGAGAGATAACCCTCAGTTTTGGCTCTCATTTAACCCTCTTTAAACCTATACACTTCCACCAGACAATGTACGGTAATTACCTTATATAGGCCATAACTCACTTATTATGACACTTAGCTAACTTTAACCATCAATACTTAAATACACGTAACTTACACTATACAGAGCCGCAGCAGTCGAGTGGAGAGCACGCTCATTTGTGAATCTGCTTGACCTGGGTTCGATCCCAGCCGTGGCGGACATTTAGTGGGTGTGGTAGTACGTCCTAGCATGTATATCATGTTCGCACCCAGTTGGGAGACACCCTGACGACGTATACAGAATATTAATACACATCCCAAAGCCATTCCAACAGCTTCCTCTATCTACAACACCCCTTCTCTGCTATCTACACTCTCCCAGCCGTATGGTCCTAGTGTACCATACTGTCTGATGGTAAACTCCCTCAGACATTATTATGTTCCAGTAAGTCCGAGGAGGCGGGAGCCCCAGGATCATTGCCACTGCCTCGCACTACACTCACAACAACACTGCGGCCGTTAGAATTATCGCAGGAGGCTGAGGTTGCCACCAACGGTTTTATCGTATGGTAACTTATCGGACTTACTGAGCTAATATGACGCAAAATTGCGTCATAAACTTATTGGACAGGTATAGAGATAAGTCCATATGACGCAATCGTGTCATATGAGTTTTGGTGGACTTATTCATATGACGCGATCGCGTCATATATGTCGCAAGGAGCTAATGGGTTTCCAAATGTAATGTATGTTTTACAATTGTATTGTAATGCCCTGTACCTGAAAATCCCGCAACCACAGAACTATTCCGAGTTGTCGTCTGGGAAAGTGTAAAATAGTTGTTGGTGGAAAGGTCTAACAAACTTACTATGTGTACCACCACGAGACTATCACCTGGGTCTCCAATGAACACTAAGGTTGCTTTCTTATTGTACGTTCGAACTAGTACAGTGGTAGAGCTAAAGTTTGGCATGCCTGTTGACCTGGGTTCGAAACCACGCCAGGCCCAGAGATTTTCGGGAGGCTCAAATTCCCTTTTCACCCACCATTTCAATTTCATTACACTTGCAATGAGAAGAACTAGAGAGCAAAATCTAGTAGAGCGCTGGCAAAGGGTAAGAAACAAGAATAATACGATAATATTTAGCTGAACAACAAATTCAATAGAAGAGTACACCCTTGTACCGGAAAATCAGGTGTCTCATAATAATTAAAAAATAAATATTGGACTGTATAGCAAGTGAAAGAATGGGAGGACTTTAGCTACACAAACATCAGTATACAGAATGAGGCAGCAATTACGACCCAGCCAACTGTACATTATCATTTACAGAGAGAGAGAATGTATGTGTGTGTGTGTGTGTATGTGAGACAGAATGCCTGTACACACCTAGACAATATAAAGCACCATGGCTCAGTTGGTCCCCAGCCTGCACTATCATCCACATCACTAGTAATGGACCAGCACAACCACACTACACAATAACTCTACTTCGTGGTGGCATTGGGGGGAGGGGGAGAGAGAGAGAGAGAGAGAGAGAGTGTGTGTGTGTATGTGTGTGAGAGAGACTGTGAGAGTGACACACACACAAACATAATATATTTAACAAGAGTTGTGAGTGCCAAATTTCAAGAAAGCCAATTTCCATAAACTACGAACTATTTTTGACAAAGCAGTTGGAACTTTATGCACCACACAAGTGATAGTCGTGATATTTGGAACGCTTTTTCAGATACATAATTATAATATCGCCATAAATTCTTGCATCCCTATGAAAAATAGACGCCCAACTCAAAACAGTAAGCCTAAATGGTGGAACACTGAAATACATAATTGTCTACATGCCAAACAAGCTGCTTAAAACACTTTCAGTAGAACAAAGGACGAATCAGACAGGATAAACTATATTACTCTCCGACGAAAAGCCAAAACAACTGGTCATACTTAATATGTAAAATTTGGAAACACATATTGCAACCCCCCCCCCCCCCAACAAAAAAAGCAAACCCAAAATAATTGTATGGATTTATTAGAAATACAAAAATATTAACTTCTCTAATCGGACCACTAACTAATGAAAATGGAGTTCTTGTTGATGATGAAGCCCAAATGAGTAAAAGTCTCAATAACGTTTTTGCATCAGTCTTTACAGAAGAAATTTGACCTCGATTCTACTTGCCACACTATCTCTAATAAACAATAATGACATTCTAAGTGATATCGTAATTACATAAATGGGTGGATGGGACTCGTTAGCCTTGGTCGGCAACTCATCTAGGGGAGACAACCTTGTACAAATCCAGGTGGATGGGACTCGTCAGCCTTGGTTGGCAACCTGTCTAGGGGAGTAAATCTGATACAAATCCGTACTGCTTACCTAAGGGTAAGGCAAGTTAGTGGATGGATTAGCCGAACACCACTGTAGAAAAATAGTGCTAACAAGATACACAGAGGGCCTCGGAGTCGGACGGATCCTAAATTGAGTGGTCAATCCTGTAAGTCCTTCACTAAACTGGCTCGGGTTGTCCCTCTCACAGGGAATAGGTCCGCTTGGGGGCATTCTGTGTATGGCCACCCTCGTAAGGGGAGTAAGGCGTCCGGCAATAGATAGATAGATAGATAGATAGATGTACTAAACAGCATAAACAAACTAAAGTCTAGTACCTGAAACTATTTTTGCAAGAGTTTTGAAAACATTAAGAAACGAGATATCAAAATCATTACACTACTCTTCAAAATACAATGCAGAGTGGCATTGTAAGCAATGAATGGACATTAGCTCATTTAACTCATATTTTTTAAAAAGGCAACCTTGCAACTATCGTCCAATTAGCTGGACTTCGATCACATGTAAATTGCTCGAAACAATTATCAAAACTTGCAAACCAAGGTCAACAGATCCAAAATTATGTAAATGAATGAGTAAATTGGGCCCGAACCTGGCAAATGAGTTTCAATATCGGTAAATGTAAAGTACTACATACAGGATACAGGAATGAAAAATCAAACTACTCGATGAATGGTATTCAACTCAAAAACACTGATAAAGAAACCCAAATAGGAGTAACAATATCAAGTAATTTAAACCCCAAACCCACAATGTACCAAAGCAGTTAAGAATGCAAACAGAATAATTGGCTTCATTGGAAGATCCTTTGAATACAGATCAGCCAATGAAATTATCACTGTATATAATTCTTTGGTTTGCCCACATTTGGGAAACTGTGTACAATTTTGGTGTCCATATTATCAAAAGGATATAGATAAACTGAAGAGCATACAGCGGAGAGTAACACAAATGATGCCAAGACTAAGAAACAAGTCATATGAAGAACGCCTATAAGAGTTAAATCTGTTTAGCTTAAGGGGGGGGGTCACCGTTTTTGTTTTATCTTTCTCTCTTTTTCTCTCTTTCCCTGGCTTGTATCCATTCGGCCCCATTCAGCCAACTGTTTTAAGACGTTTATCCCCATCCAGGTGTCGATTTCTTCCTGGCGAGCGATAGCGAGTCAGCATTCTATGGAGAAATCCGGCTTCGCCGGAGAAAATCTATTAAAAAATGTACAAACTTAGCTTGCTGTCAAAACAAAATATAGATACGCTGGCTCGCTCCCGCTCACCAGGAAAATATTGACACCTGGATGGGGGTAAACGTCTTAAAACAGTAGGCTGAATGGGGCCGAATAGATACAAGCCAAAGAGAGAGGGAGAGGGAGAAAAAAAAGCGAGGTGGGCCCCCTTAACAAAGCGCAGGCTAAGAGGGGACCTCATACAATTGTTAAAATTTATCAAAGGTATTGACAATATGAATGTCAACAAATACTTCACAATTGATCACTCAAATTACACTAGAGGAAATGGTTGTAAGATAATTGGAAAGCCTTTTCACTCGCATGATGAGAAGCATTTCTATTTTAATCAAGTGGTAAACTTATGGAATGGACTATTTAACCTCTCGGCTGCGCAACTCCTGTAGTATACACCATACCCCTGTGCGTAGGTATTCTGATTAATTCCTCACTTAAATCGTTAATTTACCATAAGTATAATTAATACTTATCCATATGCGCCTATTTTACGTTTAATATGGAGATAGTAACATGTAACAACAATAAAACAAGTGGGAATAGTGTTTGGATGGCCAAAATCGCGAATTATAGTCGGCCGGTCCATTCATGAATTGTGGAGCAGAGCGAGCCAGACCTTCCCCTCGCGAGGCCTGAAGCTTGACTGACTCATTCACCCACACCCTATCTTACGCAACACAGTCGCTAGTCACATGACAACACAATGGAACCGGCCTGGAGATGGTGACACAAAAATATACCAATGAATAAGGGATAACAGGGAAAATAGGTGATAATTGAAGGGGGGAGGGGGGGGGGGGGAAGAAGGGAAGGAGGGGATTTTGACACATGTGAAAGAGTGATTGGAGGTATGGAGGGAAATGATCTCACTTAAACACAATTTTTGTTTTTAAAGTGCCACTAGGGTGTTTTAAATGTTTTTTTTAAAGCCTAGGATCTTAAGAGTATCCCCGCAGTCGCCCAGTAAAACCTCTTAAGTGTCTCCCCGCAGCTGCCGGGTTAATATTGTCATTGAGTGCAGTATTGTTCAACCTTTCAAAAATAGTCTAGATAAATATCTCGCTCTTAACCCCAGAATAACTGCGTTTACAAACGAATAGCACCACTTTGTACTATACGGTACTATCCGTTCCTGTTTTCACATAGGATCCGAAATTTACTCACAAGCAGCCTCGTAAAGATCAATATATCTGGTGTTACTTGCTTTCCTTTGAACACACACACTATATGCTAACCTGAAGACAGTATTAAGAACCATGCGTCACTTGCTCCCCAGCCTACATTATCACCCACATCAGTAGTAATTGACCATCAAACCATACAACACAATAACTCCACTTCGGTGGTGGCATTAGGGAGAGTGAGAGTGTGAGAGTGACATACATACATACACACACACACGTAGCCTAGTAGGTAGAGCTCTCGTCTCACACACGAGGGGTCGGGGGTTCAATCCCCGGCCGGGCGGAGACAAATTGGGCTTGTCTCCTTTCATGTGTTTGCCTCAGTTCACCTAGCTGTAAATAGGTACCTGGAATAAGTGGACGACATTGTGACGTCCCATCTGGGGTTGGCAAAAATGGTACAAGGCGAGATGGGTATCATATGGTTCACCTTAGCTGATGGCTACCTAAGCCTTCGGGCGAGACGGTACCGTCTTTAGTGAGAATGGTACCATACAGATCCACCCTAAGCCTTCGTTTCCGATGTCGCCAATTGGCTAAAATACAGACTACACACACATCCACAGCCATTCTAACAGTACATAAAACACTTAACATGCATTTCACGCAATACATTCCCAGTTAAGGAGGCGCGATAATAATGAGCTTAGCTCGCATTGCGTGGATTCCCCTTGACGAACAAGTAACTGAGTAACACACACACACTATACGCTTAAGGGTCCCCACCTCGTTTTTTTCTCTCTCTCTCTGGCTTGTATCCATTCGGCCCCATTCAGCTTACTGTTTTAAGACGTTTATCACCATCCAGGTGTCGATTTTTTTCCTGGTGAGCGGTAGCGAGCCAGCATATTTTTAAAAGTGTTTTGACATTAGGTGTGGCTGGGGGAAGTTCAGAGAATTGATGCCAATCCTGACCATGAAAAGAATGCCTCTCCCCCTGAAGGGAAAGTTGTATGCCTCATGTGTTAGAAGTGCAATGACGTATGCCTCAGAAACATGGGCCGTTAAAGTAGAGGATGTCAACAGAATGGAGCGTAATGAGATGAGAATGGTGAGATGGATGTGGGGCCAGGCTACAAGATAGAATAACAAATGTTGAGCTGAGGAGACGTTTAGGTATAAAGAGTATTAGCGAGGTGATGCGTACAAGTAGACTGGGATGGTATGGACATGTGGAGAGAATGGATGAACAAAATTGGGTGAAAAAATGCAGGTCTGTGATTGTGGAGGTAGCTGCACCAAGGGGTGGACCGAGGAAGACCTGGGATCGGACTATACGCGCCATCTCAAATCCAAGAACTTGACAAGTGAAGCAGCCCTTAACAGGGTTGCCTGGAACGCCGCCATTAGGACAAGAGACTGAAACTGCACTTATGTGTGGAACACTCAGTCTTAAAATTGTATGTATGTATGTATGTACAGCAGGCTAAATTTGTACATTTCTCGATAGAAAAATTTCTCCGGCGAAGCCGGATTTCTCCATACAATGCCGGCTCGCTATTGTTTGCCAGGAAAAATCGACACCTGGAGGGGGATAAGCTTCTTAAAACAGTTGGCTGAATGTGGACGAACGGATACAAGCCAGAGAAAGCGAGAAATGGAGAAAAAAAAGCAGGTGAACCCCATTAACTGAAGACAGTATAAAGCAACATGCGTCACTTGCACCCCAGCCTACATTATCATCCACATCAGTAGTAATGGACCATCAAACTACAAAACACTCAGACTCGTATTCTCAAACATTTCCTTCCCTTCACAGCGCCTGACACCATACGAATATTGTGGGAATGAGTGATGTTTATAGAGATTAGATGGATTAGCACTCCCATTTCTGAAACTAGCGTCATTTTTCAAGTTATTTCATCCACTACCAACACTACGAAGGGAAAACATTGTGTTAGGGGAGACTGATCGTTTGTTTGGTCTATTAATTATTATATTCATATATATATTTGTTTTAGTTTCCTCGCTAGACCTCCATTAACTTAAAAAAACATCCCCTAGACCCTCCTTCAAGATAAATTTGTACATTTTTCGGTAGAAAAATGTCCCGGCCGAAGGCTGGTTCCTCTTAAAATTGCAGGCTCGCTATCGCTCGCCAGGAAATAATCGACACCTAAATGGCACGAAAGGTCTTAAAATTGACAACGAAATGGGGCGAAAGGTGTTAAAATCGCCAAACTAATGGGCCGAACGTCTTATAATCTCAAAACTAGTGGGGCTAAAATTTAGGGAGAAGGGGGTCCAGAAAAACGGTCTGCCTCCCCTTAAGAATATCACCCTAACTTCTCTCCGTGATAGCTATAGATAAAGAGAGCCACACTGTACAATGACAACAACAACACATTATATAGCCTACATTATCCTCCACCACCTCAGTAGTAATGGAGCATCACAACACTACCACACAATGACTCCTCTACCCGTGCTGGTGGCAAGGTATCAAGTCACACTCAGAAACGACCACGAAAATAAGGCCGTTGTCTCCTAACCTAACTTTACTTAATTTAACCTAACGAAGCCTAATGTAACCTAACCTAATCTAAATTAATCTAGCGTAATCTAATCAAGCCTAAACCTGCTTTCCATCATAACCACACTACACAAGAAGTTTTCTGTGTGGTGGTTGTGACGGCGAAGTAGGGTCTGGTGTTAGTTGTGGTGGTGGTGGTGGTGGTGATAGTTGTGGTGGTGATGGTTGTGGTGGTGGTGGTGATAGTTGTGGTGGTGATGGTTGTGGTGGTGATGGTAATGGTAGTGGTGGTGGTGGAAGGGTCTGGTTGTGGTGGTGGTGGTGTAAGAGACATGAGGGACGCCTCGTTAGACAACTTCAAGAGAGACCTCGATGTCGAACTGCAAAAAGTGCCAGACGAGCCCATCTTTGCAAGGGAGCGAGCTGTCGCTTCAAACAGTCTGCTGCACCAAATCACCGCCCATAACGAGGGGCGACGCGCTCCTCGGTGCCGCTAGAAGAGTGGCGAACACATCACAAGGTAAGGTAAGGTAGGGGCTGGTGATAGTTGTAGTGGTGGTAGAGTCTAATAGAGGTGGTGGTGGAGGAAGGATCTGGTAGTGATGGTAATAGCACATCAATAAAGAGGGGTGTAATAAACAAGTCTGGGTGACTAATAGGTGTTCTGTAACACTTGCCAGTTGTAAAGGAAATACACCTATATGTTGATAGTGTGGACGAAGTCGTTAAAAGATCATCAAAATAGAAATTCCTTGTGAAATTACGGCAATCTAAAGTCCCAGGCCCTGTTAGTTCATTATATACTGACTCAATGTAGTACTTATATACTGACTCAATGTAGTACTTATATACTGACTCAATGTAGTACTTATATACTGACTCAATGTAGTACTTATATACTGACTCAATGTAGTACTTATATACTGACTCAATGTAGTACTTATATACTGACTCAATGCAATATTAGTATATTGTCTATATATAGTTCATTGTCTCCTTAAAAAAAAAAATATATATATATATATATATATATATATATATATATATATATATATATATATATATATATATATATATATATATATATATAAGAAAAGGGTTCGGTTCCAGCTTACGGGATATTAGTGTACCCGGATTATAATTAATAATAGATGTATTGTAATAATTGTATATACGTATTATCACCCCCAAAATGTTGTCTTATAATTAGCAACAATTAGAGAAACAAACATTCCTACTAAAAATGGTTTTCTTGAATAGCGACACTGAAATTGCATTAATAAAAGAACAATTTTATTCACACACTCAGCCACTCAATCTAACCCACTTATCTAACCCACGTATCTAACTCACTTATCTACTCACTAAACTAAGTATAACTACCCAGTATTATAACTACCCCTAAGATTACCCCAAATCACTATACTGATTACTGCTAGTCATACGAAATCTCACATCAACCAACCCTTTAGTCTACTGTGATACTAATAACGTCTACCCCAGCAAATGACCGCATGATTGAATAAGCACGAGATTTTATCACACCCGTCAATCACACTCGTTTTCTCTCTCCACTCTCACCTCAGTCACGTGACTCGCTAGGTTATGAGAGTTGCATAATTAAAGTCTCATAAAAGCAGTATGTCAAGCCTTATGAGAGTGCAACACCTCCTAACGGCAGCGTTGATCGCTTTGGAATCAACAATGGCTACAGCGTCCATGACCACACACCCTCTATCAGCCACGTGACTCGCTAATCTATGAGAATCGCATCTAGAGTCGCAAAAAGGCAGTATGTCAAGCCTTATGGAGTCAAAGCTATCTTTTAGCGGTAGCATTGCCCTCTGTGGGGGAAAATGCTACGGCGTCACTGACCGACACACACACACACACACACCCCACACTCACCACTGGTCACGTGCATCGCTAATCAGTGGGATATTGCATCAGGGGAACTATGTCGGCCCTGAGCATCCCTCTAGCAGTAGCACGCCCTCTGCGGGGTCGCACTTGCACCTACCATTCCCGGCCACAGCATTGCTAATTTGGTCGAATGTCGCATCAGGGGAATTATGTCAACCCTTGGCCTAGGCCTATGCAAACATCTCCTAGCGTTAGCCTTGGCCATGTTTGCGGTCTGGCTCAATCTGAGGGCAAATCGTATCCCTAGTGACTGGCTGACACACACACGCACACCATCACACATCATGCTGAGTTCAGACATACGTTGACACTTGTCTAACTGAATTGGACTCACCTGATTATGGTAGAATTTAGGACAAGAGGTGTCCTCGCGGCCCTGCTGACCCATTCATCGCGGGCACAACAAAAATGGACTGTCTCGTTGGGATCGGGCAGGGGGAAAAGACCTGTCCTGGGCTCCTCTGCCCCTTACATACCCTCGGTTTCCCTCCCCCAAACGCATTTTGAAAAAGGTACCAATGAGAAGCCTGGATACTCCCTATGGCCACGCCTTCAAGCACTAATGCACACACATACGTACGCATAACGGTCAGGCCTATCCGCGCCTATACCCGCTCTCTCTCTTTCTTTCCTTCTTTCACTCCTGTTCCCTCGTCCCCGATGTTTCCCGCTCTGGATAATTCTACCTATCTATGTATAAGTAATTAATCTCAGTCACGGTCCCGTGACAAGGGGACTGTACCATTAGTTTTTACCTCTATCATAAAGCAACAAGAGTTCATGTACGGGTGGGCTTACTATTATTGATATTGCTGTTGTTAGTCTCAATTGGCCAATAATGATGTTTTGGAAAGTGGACAGAGAGTTAACTGTATCTAACCAGAGTCTAAAAAGCAAAAACACACATAGAAGGGTACCGGCAATGGTATGTCTAACCCTATTTATTTATTGCCAGAATGCGCACCCTAATATACGACCCAACTCACCAATTCCATGCTTAGGCTACTAAAGATAAATTGGATCAATAAGATGTTTACGGTACAGAACATAAGTAGCTGTAAAGCTCTCTCGCAAAGGTATTACGACATGGCCTATCAAAACTGGGGAGTGATAAATACTGTCAAAATTTTATATTGTTTGGTCTAATATACCGTATAATGATTTATTCAGATTAGGAAGAACCTCTGAATAAATAAAATTAAACCATTTATTGTTGTAATTCCTTCCTAAGCTGCAATATATCGTCAAATGATAGGCACAATAAAATAGAGAGAGATGTATTCGTACTGAAATAGAAAACAAAGTGGTCTGAGCCATGGCATCAAGTATTTGGTCTACTGTAAATTAACCATAGATGAAGCCAATATTATTTCAAGAGTGCCTTTTCACTCAATATATATTTATAACACTGGTCTGGCACCTTATGGAGCATCGTATGATAAAACATATAAATAATCACCTAAATAATTAATTTTCAATATACGCCCGACACCAGTACAAAAGATGCAAGAAATGTTGCCATAAAAGTGTTGGCCATAACAAAATTGAGGATAAATTAATGTTCTCGTGTGAAACCCTGGTAATGCACCGGCACGGAAGGAGTTAATGCACTGGTCCATTATGTTTGTACTAGCTGTACATTAGTTGGTCATGCATTAGTCAAAGGTTTGTAGTGGCTGTTCCAACACACATAAATTACCTCTAATATACCTTGATTTTCGTTCACACACTCATTCAACCTAGGGGGAGGGGGGGGGGGGGGGCACTTGTTGCAGGCAACTTTGTCGTTTGTTTCCTTCATTCACATAGACAAAACACAGTAACATTTTGTTTCAATTACACACGACGTTCAGAGTAACGAAATAACCATATTACGTCGTATTATCTATATCATCAACTAGTATACTGTATATATAATGAATAGATAGATAGATAGATAATATATATATATATATATATATATATATATATATATATATATATATATATATATATATATATATATACCGTATATATATGTGTGTGAAGTATTCAGAATCTGCCGGAGGGATCTTGATTTATATTCCCTATACATTGAATGATTTAATATCCATAACACTGGTTACACAAACAGCCTAAATGAAGCTATGGAGGTCAAAGAGGGTACTATTACTGCTGGGGTCACACATTCACGTACATAGGCTTGTCTTATTACCAATACCAACGCAAATTATAGTCTACTTAGATGCCCTTTTATAAGCACTGGTATACAACTAAGAATAATATACGGAAGCCTACAATTACTGTGTAAATTAGCACTCGCAGAATTTGTACATTATATCAATTATAAATACCCAGAGTGACATTAGATGAGTTGGATAAAAAACAAATTGTCATTGGTGTCAAAATCCTCTTTAACTATCAAACATTATGATCATAAATCAATAAATAATGCTCTTCAAATCTTCTATGGGCCGTAGGGTATCGATTTTTGGTCGAGTTCACATACTTTTCTAACGACCGCGTATACATTGGGTAGTACGCCTTAAATGAACGAATCTACTCTGTGAAAAATCTAGGGCATAAAAAAGGGTACGGAAGATCATTGGGTATATTGTGGGTAATATACCTTGCTTTCCTTATATTACACCATTAAATGGTTACACCTTTAAATGGTTAGATTACTTTACGGTAACATAGCATATTGCGTACATTGAGTCACTGGAGATGATGGCCTCCAGAAAAACAACTCATGTAGCCTATAATTATATACTCACAGTCAAAAGAGTCGATGCCTAGCTTCATAGTTTTAACTCTGATTGTCAAATTAGCTATACGTGAACATATATCGTCGGACATAAACAACCCTTCATATGCAAGTATTGTTCAGAATGATTCAGGATTTAGTTTTATATTAAAGCAATAGAGGAAAATTAATTGGAAGTACTACAAATAAGCAACTGCTTTTGTCGTGGGTGTTGTCTTACTGTGGGATGTAAATAAACAATATAAAGAGGACATGAAAGATGTAGGCTACTGAAGCTTAGTGATAGTCAGAGAACTCGAACAAATGGTTTTAAATTGGATAAATTTCGTTTCAGGAAATATAGAGACAAATACTAATTTGATAACAAAGTTGTAGATATGTGGAATAGGCTACCTATCGTCATAGTAGGATCAAGAACGAACGATAGAGAGTTTCAAGATATAATTATATAGACATATGGACGAGATGGATTGGGTGTGAGAGAGATTTGCCTTGTATGGGCCAATCGTCTTTCTGCTGACTCCTATTTTCTTATGTTCTTATCATTGAAATCTTATGTTCAAATTAAGAGGGTCACGGTTTTGTTTCTCTCCTGTTCTCTCTTTCCCTGGCTTGTATCCATTCAGCCAACTGTTTTAAGACGTTTATCTCCATCCAGGTGTCGATTTCTTCCTGGCGAGCGATAGCAAGCCAGCATTGTATGGAGAAATCCGGCTTCGCCGGAGAAATTTTTCTATCGAAAAATTTACAAATTTAGCTTGCTGTTGAAACACAAAAATATATATGCTGGCTCGCTACCGCTCGCCAGGAAAATATTGACAAATATTGGATGGGGGTAAACATCTTAAAACAGGAGGCTGAATGGGGCCGAATGAATACAAACCAAAGAGAGATAGAGAGAAAGATAAAAAAAAGCAGGTGACCACCCTTAACAAAGTTACGGTACCTTTAGCCGCTGAAGATGCTGACCACCAGAACAATGGATGCAAGCGTCGGTACTGTAGACCTACCTGGAAGTTGAAATGAATGACATGTTAATAACAACATTGAACACAAAAATATTGATATCAGTAAAATCAAATAACAAATATTAAATCAAAGAAATGCACAATTTAAGAAACCAAATAAGAAGAACCTTAACCATTGACATTTCTGTTCACAAACCAATTACAAAAGTTTTGTACGAACAATAAATAACAAAGTAATGTAAAGCACTAACACGTTTAAACAATATTTATATATATTTAAATTACAATAAAACTACTACAACACTGCCAAATACAATACAAAACGGTTATTCAATTACCGTACTTATGTTTCTATGTCTAAGAAGGGAGACACAAGGCAAAACTCCCTGTATCGACCCCCCCCCCCCCTACCCCCTCAAATAAAAGAGAAGCAGAGAGCCAAACTGAAGGTGGGTTAGCGTCAAAATGTCTGGACACACGGAACATCAAGCAGTTTAAGTTGGGAAACATAGATTAAGGGAGAGAAGAAAAACTGCAAACACTGGTTCACTCTTGGGTCAGAGAGTTAGACAGAACAGGGGTGGGAATGTGCCACCTACTTTTGGTAAGGGAGGAGGGATACACCAAGAAAGCTTTGAAGAACATGATTATTACAATAGCGGTAGAAGAGAGATAAATATGCAACACTCACGTGTTGAGAGCGATTGTACAGAATTAAGTTATTTTTTTGTTATGTGAATGAGGGAGACAAAAGGTTAAAACTGCCTGTGACGAGTGCCTCTCCAAAGTTGAAAGAGTGACAGGACCAAAATAAAGAAATGATAGAGCCAAAATGCCTGGACATATGGAGTTTGAAGCAATTTCAGTCATAGGGTGAGGGGAAGATGGATTCAGGGAAAGAGTTCCAGAGCTCAGCTATTGATTAGAAGAAAGATTGGAATATCGTTTCACTCTTGGGTTGGAGAGTTATACAGAGTACCGGTAGGTGTGGGATTGTATTGCAAGACGGGTGCTATGTACTCTACGTAGAGGAGGTGGTTTACATTGAGAGAGCTCTGAGGAACACTGATTATTGTAATAGCAGTGGAATAGCGAGAGAGATGCAACATTGCGGCGAACAGACGGATATTGCAGAGAGTCGGTGAGTGGACGTGAGTTAATGAGTCGAAAGGCTTTATTTTGTACTTTGTCAAGAAGTGCTGCGTGAGAGGATCCTCCACACATGTGAGCATGATGTGGCGAAATGCTTTCGATATGGGTGGAACCTCGCCACACATGCGAACAGTACCGGTACTTGAAACATGGTCACACAGTGCCCCTGTACAGAGCAAGAAGCTATATGGTGGTTAAGAACACACAGAGACGGTTGAACATACCTAACTTCTGGGAAGCTATTTTAGCAAGTGTTAATATGTAATTATAACAATAACTAAATAAGTAATAACCTATATTTACACCACAACACAATACATACGTTTGGAATCATATCATCCATTACACATTTCTCCTCAATGTCCTTCAACATAAAGCAATAACAAACAAAAACAACAACAACCAAACAATTAAGCAACACAAACGCATGCACCAGGAAGCAATAACAACTGTTGCGAGTCACATTCAACCATTATACATATCGTGTATAAAACATGTTACATAAACAATATTGCATAATAAGAATAACAAATACACTCGGATACCATAGTCTCATGCACATTAGTGGACGTCACCTATTTCTAATTGTGGAAGTACCGTATATATCTGGAAATAATATATGACTAAAATATTCTATAAATCAAATTACAAAGCTCTATATACCCGGTACTAGTTATTTAAAAGCAAGTTCGACCCCAAAATCAATTCAGATAGTTATAATTGCATAAATAAAAACATAGGGGTTCCACGAATTGTTATGAATGGGCTAGAGACTATGGTATCCGAGTGTACACCTAACCAATTAACCGACAATAATTACAACCATTACCAGTTACATGTCCCAAATTACATAAGCTACACCAATTATAAATTTACTCTCATTATAACCTCTACAACAATTACTGCCCCCGTAATTACACACGGCATTATTAATAACATCAGCAGCCAAAGTATGATCATCAAGGGGAGATATGGGCCGATTTTCTGGACCCCCTTCTTCCTCATGTTTAGCCTCATTAGTTTTCAGATTATAAGAGGTTTGGCCCATTAGTTTGGCGATTTTAAGACATTTTGCCCCATTTCTTTGTCAATATTAAGACCTTTCGTACCATTTAGGTGCCGATTTATTCCTGGCGAGCGATAGCGAGCATGTAATTTTACGAGAAATCGGCCTTTGGCCGGAACAATTTTCTACCAAAAACACCCCCTAGGGTATTTTCTTCTAAGCTTGATGGAAGTCTAGGGAGGAAACTAAAAATATATATGAATAAATTAATTAAGACCAAACAAACAGCCACTGTCCCCTTAAGCGGCACAAAATCGTCTTAATATAGCCAGATCAAAATTGAGGAGACCTCGCCGGTAAAGAAAGGGTTAACCAAGGATAATTGAGGAGACGTCGCCGGTAAAGAAAGGGTTAACCAAGGATAATTGAGGAGACGTCGCCGGTATAGAAAGGGTTAACCAAGGATAATTGAGGAGACGTCGCCGGTAAAGAAAGGGTTAACCAAGGATAATTGAGGAGACGTCGCCGGTAAAGAAAGGGTTAACCAAGGATAATTGAGGAGACGTCGCCGGTAAAGAAAGGGTTAACCAAGGATAATTGAGGAGACGTCGCCGGTAAAGAAAGGGTTAACCAAGGATAATTGAGCAGACGTCGCCGGTAAAGAAAGGGTTAACCAAGGATAATTTTAGGTCAGGTGATAAGCCTTTACAACGGCACCTCGTAGCTACATTTTACTTTTCCTATTTATCTGAAGAGTGTAGAGAGGGGAGAAGGGGTGTTGGAGAGAGAGGAAGCTGTTGGAGTGGCTTTGTTATGTGTATTATTAGTCTGCATTAGTCTGTATAATATCAGCAAACATGGAAATTCACCCATTACGCATTTCTTCTCCATAAACTGTATAACAAAAACAATAACAGCAAGCCAAAGACAAACAACAACAACAATAAGTATACAATTAAGGGGGAAGTAGTCGCTTTTTCGGGACCTCCTTCACACTCATTATAGTTTTGAGATTTTAAGACGTTCGTTCCGTTAGTTTGGCGATGTTGAGTCCTTTCGCCTAATTTCTAAAGTTATATGACCCTTTTGCGTCATTTTGAGCTCAGTAAGTTAGGTAAGTTAGATCATAACCTGTCGGTTGATGGCAACCCAAAATGCCTCATATCAGACTTCTAACGGTCCCTCAGTGTGAGAAAGACTGTTGTGGGGGAAATACCGTCGCTCTGCCAACCCGTAAGTAAGTTAATATAATCTGTCCGGGGGGGGGGGGGGGGGGGGGGGGGGGGGGGGGGGGGGTTAACAAACAACAATGACAACAACCAATTACACCTGTCCCAAGATACATTACACAGTTCCTCTTTATAACTTCTACAACAAATACAAGCTACCTTCCTCCTTTACACAGTTCCTCTTTATAATCTCTACAGCAACCAATTACACCTGTCCCAAGTAACATTATACAGTTCCTCTTTATAACCTCTACAACAATTACAGGCCCCGTAATTACACACGGCTGTATTAATAACACAACAAATTATTTAGGGGGGATGGTTCTCTTTTTCTGGACCCTCTTCTCATTCGTGCATAGCCCCATTAGCCTTTAAGATTTTAAGACGCTCGGCCCATTAGTTTGGCGATTCGACCCATTTCGTTGTCAATTTAAAGACCTGTCGTAGTCTTTTGGTGTCGATTTTTTCCCTGGCGCGATATAGCGAGCCTGTAATTTTAAGAGGAATTGGCCTAAGGCCAGAACATTTTTCTACCGAAAAATGTACAAATTTATCTTCAAGGGGTGTGTGTTTTTAAGCTTGATGGAGGTGTAGGGAGGACACTAACAGAAATATTAATACACACAATTATAGAAAAAATATATACCCAATAGTACCCCCTTAAAGCATAGTTAATGGGATTTGCCTCATAGGATCTAATTATCGTACATCATTATGAATTATGATGATATCGTGATTCAATGCCGGTGCGCAAAAGGCATAAATACCTTTTGATCTTTCGCAAATTGTTTTAATTAACCTTTACAGTACCGGTGAAGTCCTTTGCATTAACCTTTACAGTACCGGTGAAGTCCTTTGCATTAACCTTTACAGTACCTGTGAAGTCCTTTGCATTAACCTTTACAGTACCGGTGAAGTCCTTTGCATTAACCTTTACAGTACCGGTGAAGTCCTTTGCATTAACCTCTACAGTACCTGTGAAGTCCTTTGCATTAACCTTTACAGTACCTGTGAAGTCCTTTGCATTAACCTCTACAGTACCTGTGAAGTCCTTTGCATTAACCTTTACAGTACCTGTGAAGTCCTTTGCATTAACCTTTACAGTACCGGTGAAGTCCTTTGCATTAACCTTTACAGTACCTGTGAAGTCCTTTGCATTAACCTTTACAGTACCGGTGAAGTCCTTTGCATTAACCTTTACAGTACCGGTGAAGTCCTTTGCATTAACCTCTACAGTACCTGTGAAGTCCTTTGCATTAACCTTTACAGTACCTGTGAAGTCCTTTGCATTAACCTCTACAGTACCTGTGAAGTCCTTTGCATTAACCTTTACAGTACCTGTGAAGTCCTTTGCATTAACCTTTACAGTACCTGTGAAGTCCTTTGCATTATATTCTGTCAACTATTAGATGATTATATTATGTTTAGCAAGAACCTCTATCCATTAAAAGGCTACAAACTATCTCAGTTAAACGTTCTAGCTACGGTACCACAGTTCCTTCCAAAGCTGAATACAATTGTCTAATAGTTGCCAGAATATAAAGGACAGGACGTCGCCGGTACAGAGTAGGTTGATGACGCAAACCCCTCACCGAATTTACCGGTATGTATAATATCTGCCGTACACGGTCAAAATAATATTGGTCATGACATTGGTAATTAAAGTGTCCATAATAATATATCCATTTAAGGGGGAGGGGTTTATTTATTGTTTATATTTATTTTACTTGTATAGTGTCCTCCCTAGACCACCATCAAGCTTAAAATAACATCCCCAAGATCCCAATTCTAGATAAATTTGTATAATTTTCGGTATAAAACTGTCCCGACCAAAGGCCAATTCCTCCTAAATTACAGGCTCGCTATCGCTCGCCAGGTAGAAAATGGCGCGCAAGGATTAATATTGACAAAGAAGTGGGGTGAAAAGTCTTAAAACCGACAAACTAATGGGCTGAACGTCCTAAAAACTGAAAACTAATGGTGATAAACACGAGGGAGAAGTGGGGCCATCAAAGCCAACCATCCCCCTTTAATGAATCGTAAAGAATATGTCGTCTGAACCTACCCAGCTGGCTTTGGTTAGACGTTTCACTTTTTTTTTTTTTGCAGGTTGGGGTATAAAGAGTTTACCGGTACCTTCCTTAAGGGTGAGGTAGTTGCCTTTTCTGGGTCCCCTTCTCCCTCATGCTTAGCCCCATTCATTTTGAGATGATAAGACGTTTGCTCCATTAGTTTGTCAATTTTAAGACCTGTCGCCCCATTTCTTTATCAATATTAAGATCTTTCGTGTCATTTAGATGTCGATTTTTTCCTGGCGAGCGATAGCGAGCCTGTAATTGTGGAGGAACTGGCCTCGGCCGTGACATCTTTCTATCGAAAAATGTACATATTAATCTCGAAGGGGGATCTAATGGATGTTTTTTTTTAAGTTTGATGGAAGTCTACGGAGGAAACTAACAAAAAAGTAAAAAGATACATAAATGAGCAAATAAGCCCATCCCCCCTAAACCATTTACTGTATGTACCGGCGACCACTTTATAAGCCCATCCCCCCTAAACCATTTACTGTATGTACCGGCGACCACTTTATAAGCCCATCCCCCCTAAACCATTTACTGTATGTACCGGCGACCACTTTATAAGCCCATCCCCCCTAAACCATTTACTGTATGTACCGGCGACCACTTTATAAGCCCATCCCTCCTAAACCATTTACTGTATGTACCGGCGACCACTTTATAAGCCCATCCCCCCTAAACCATTTACTGTATGTACCGGCGACCACTTTTTTATTTGATTTCAACTACATTTAGACGATTTTATAAAGCTTAGGAAAGATAGATGGTAGCTAAAAGGATTATTTGAGATAGTTTGTAGACTTATAATGGGTAGACGTCCTTCCTAAGCTTATTGAAATTGTCTAATAGTTGCCAGAATAAAATGAAAAGGCTGCCATCCGTACTGTATGGGTTAAACGTTACGGTACGTTAGGGTATTAAGGGGAGATGGGTCGTTTTCTTGTCCCCATTCTTCCTTTTGTTTGTTCCCATAAGTGTTCAGATTTCAAAATGTTCGGCCCATTAGTTTGGCGATTTTAAGACCTTTCGCCCTTTTCCGGGTCAATATGAAGACTATTCGTGTCTTTTAGTTATTGATTTGTTCCTTCATGATTCTCAATCTTTCTTCTATTCAACTGCTGACCTCTGGAACTGTCTCCCAGAAGCAGTCTTTCTCTCTTTCAAACTCAGTGTGTCCAAGCATTTTGACTTGAACGTCCCTTGATTTTGGCCCTGTCACTCTTTCAACTCTGGGGGAGGCACTCGCCACAGGTAGCTCTGCCTTTTATCTCCCTCACTCACATAGAAGAAAAAAGTAGCACAGCCAGACAAATACTGGATGAAATTTGCATTGAAAATATTCACCTGTTTATTTGCATCATCAGTTTTCAATACCGGTATATTATTCAATGTGTGTGCATTCTGAAGGAGTCTCAAACAATAATAGTCATTATTGTAGTTAACTAGCGGTAGCTGACGAACAGTTCTGATAACCGGCAGGTTCTTATTAGGCTTACTTATGTTTATGTAGATACTAAGATTATGATTTGCAATTACTTGGGGAATAATATAATGAGAGATTATGATATCAAGTTTGTTTGTGATAACTAGATCTTGCAAGGTTACAGATGTGAGGGTAATCCTCGTTAGTTTATATATTATCTGCCTTACCGTACTTGGCTACTTCTAATTACGGTACTTTACTAAGTTTATTATCATTAGCAAGAAGATTGTCGGTATCATAAAAGTGCGGTACCCCAAAACAAAGAATATTATTTTGTTTATGCAAACATATTAATATAAAGATATCCTGTATATAATGCAAAGCTGCAGTTGGAGCCTTAGGGTGTTGGTATAGTCACGATCCCTAATTTGTTTACCCCCTTGGCTCGAGGTGAATCGAAGCTAGGATTAAAAAAGCGTCAGGGTAGCGGACACGGCCACTTTATGATGAGACGTTCACTCACCTCAACCACAACTCATGGGCACAATTTATTATGAAGCAGTATTGAAACCATTATTATAATATGTTATGTTGTTATTACTTCATTGCCAAAGTTATAAATGTATTTCAAGAACACCACAAACAATATTTTGTTACTATTGTATTAATTATTGCAAGTATACTAACAGTAATATTTGAGGTGTTAGTATTATTATGCATGATTAGAAATTAGCTCGGTGTTTCGTGAGTGTTGTGAACATCCAAGACAAACTATTTCGCTAAGAGATCGGGTTCACAATACTGTATGTATGGGAAACCCATACTATCAGCATTCTAAGAGTGTATGAAGTGGTAAGAATACATTTATTTATGTGTTGCTTATAATGACAACATTATCAGTCTAACTCCATAACTGTATTTATGTAGTAGGAGTCAGTGACAATGTTTGTGTTCATATGTTTGAAGCATTGCTTTCCATCATAGTGAACCATTTTCTCTATCCTTAACTAAACGTGTCCGCTCACCTAACGTTTCGTCAACCCTGGGCTTTGACTTCACTCGAGTCAAGGGGGTAAAGCAACTACGGATAGTGACTATGCATACATCCGATAATAATAGCGGGCAACTTGTGGCAGGCGGAATCCCACTAGGCGAATTCTCCTACCAACAAATGCCAAAAGTGGCCGACAGAGGTGCTGAACACAATGTTGACCGCGGTGCATCATGGGAAACTGTATAGCCTACATCGCGGATCACTGCGCCCTTTCTCTCTTTCAATAATTCTGTATTATAAGCAGTCTGTCGAAATGTCTGTAGCTGACACATATTATAGCCTATGCAATACTGTTGTTTATTATATGTTAAAAATCACTGATTTTTTTTATTTTAATACCACGAATTGTCAGTGTTTTTTTTTTAAATAAATAGTTCATTTGCATCAATATAATATAGTGTTTGTAATTAGAGATCTCGGGAAAACCTATTTTCCCCATTAGGCCTATCGATCGATGTTCAGACACAGCACCCCCTGATAGTGATTTGAAAAGACATTAGCCTAACCTAACAACCTTACCTAACCTAACCTAGTATTATGGGAGGGGGCTCCCGCCCCCACACTCCCGCTGGTTGAGTACTAATCCCTTAGTAAAAAAAAAAAAAAAAAAAATGGCTGTCGATTACGTATACGAAGGTGAAAGGAAAAGTCGATGAAGTCTACGGTGTTTACTCTGCAATCTTCAGCTTTGATTGTACTGTACATTGATAACGGGAAAGTACCGTATTGACAACCTTGTTACGAAAATTAAATTTTAGTACCATACTTTTATATTAGGTTTTTCCGAGGGTTTAACACATTTTCATATGATCTTTAGAGCTATCGATAACTGGAAGTACCGTATTGACAACCTTTTTTACGAAAAATAAATTTTAGTAGGCCTACCATACTTTTTTATTAGGTTTTGCCGAGGGTTAAAACAAATTTTCTTATGATCTTTAGAGCATATAGATTCAAGTTATCTTCAAATATATCAACAAAATTAGTGGTATTAAAATAACATTGAACCAAAGTCACCCATACCCATATATAACGTATATTTACATTACAAAGTCAGCAAGCATTTTCGCGCCTTTTTGTTATGATAATTTATCAGCTTATAATTATATTTGTAGTCATTATCAGCTTCATATGGACATTCCCATGATTACTTTACTTTATAAGGATTTAGTGTAGTCGTATACTGTATAATAACAGAAAGTATAATCACAAGAAATCATAAATAAGAAATAAACTGTGCATGTCCAAGGTGTTAAGTATTGTTTATGTCGACAATCGTAACTCTGACGCTAGTTCAGAAGCGTCCACCAGAGGTCTCAAGTGTATTCTTGGTAGCGAGAATTGGCGACGACGAGTGCCAGGCGAATGCCTTTTTTTTCCATGTAGTGTATTCGCCGGCGAACCGGGTTTTCCAAGAAGCGAATCAAGCGAAACAGGCTGACTGGTGTTAAAACTGAGAATGTAGCGAAAATAAACTGGTTTGTGACCCATGTCTGGCAGAGTTTAAACTTGCCAAACAAGTAATGAAAGAAATGCAGGGCCTCAAAGACATGATAACGCAAGGATTTCAGGCAATTAAACAAGATTTGGGAAGTCAATTTAATGTAGTGAAGGAAGAGTTGGGTGGAGTGAATGTGGCAGTCGGAGGTGTAGAAGAGGCGATTAATGCTGAGCAAGCAGACCCTGCGGTCAGCAATTGGACTGAGGTAATCAAGAAACGAAAGAAACCAACTAAGAAGAACCTACCGGTACTTGTTGTGAAGGCAACTGAGGAAAATGAAAAGGCAACAGATAAAAAGAATTAAGTTTCTCGAGCGTTGGAGGGTGTTCAGATAAATGATGCAAGATTCATGAGTGGAGGGAACATTGTTATGAACTTTGAGAGCGAGACCTTGAGAGATGAAGCAGCCCAGAAACTTGAGAATGTAGAAAAGGTAACCACAAAGAGAGCGAGAAAACTGAAACCCAAGATCATGATTTGTAACGGTCCTATGGAGGACACCCGGGAAATGATAATTGAGAGCCTGTTAGAAAAGAATGAGTATCTTAAAGACATCCCAGAAGTTGAGACTAAGATTGAGAAGATGTTTTGCAAGCCTGCTGATGGTGGCACGATGCATTACATTTTGAAGTGTGATCCAACTGTTCGAGAATTGATTCATAAGAATCGAGACAAAGTTAAGCTAGAATGGGGAGTGTACACTGTAAGGGACAGGTATCATGCAGACAAAGTTAAGCTAGAATGGGGAGTGTACACTGTAAGGGACAGGTATCATGCAGACAAAGTTAAGCTAGAATGTGGAGTGTACACTGTAAGGGACAGGTATCATGCAGACAAAGTTAAGCTAGAATGGGGAGTGTACACTGTAAGGGACAGGTATCATGCAGACAAAGTTAAGCTAGAATGGGGAGTGTAAGGGACAGGTATCATGCAGACAAAGTTAAGCTAGAATGGGAGGTGTACACTGTAAGGGACAGGTATCATGCAGACAAAGTTAAGCTAGAATGGGGAGTGTACACTGTAAGGGACAGGTATCATGCAGACAAAGTTAAGCTAGAATGGGGAGTGTACACTGTAAGGGACAGGTATCATGGGTTAATTTGCTATTATTGCCAAAGATACGGACATTTGCAAGAACATGTACTGCCAAGAGCAATGGTGATGAACCGTGTTGCCATAAATGTGCGGGAAATCGTAAATCCAAGGATTGTCAGGTGGCTGAAAGGAAGTGCATTAACTGTGTGAGATACAAGAAACCTGTGGTGAATCACTCAGCGAATGAAAAATGCTGTCCGGTCCTTGAGAGTGAACTAGAGAGGATTAGGAACAGTACTGACCATGGCTATTAACAGGGGAGACTTGAAAATTAAATGTGGCCTGTTGAATACTCAATAAGTGGGTAATAAAACTTTGGGCATTCGTGACCTGATATAGGATGATGGTTTTGATATTTTGGCGCTAACCGAAACATGGCTAAATGAATGTGATAATGCGAAAATTCAAGAAATTACTCCAACAACGCATACTTTTCTGCATATTCCAAGGAAAGACAGGCGAGGAGGTGGAGTGGGAATTTTTCTTTCAAACTCATTTAAGAAACTCAAGGTGTAGGCTATGCTACAGAGAGGATGGAGAGTTTTGAACATATGCAGGCTGGTTGTGAAATAGGTGGGAAGAAATGTACTTTTATTGTAGTGTATAGACCACCAAATTTGAGTACCAACTTATTCATTGGAGAATTTAGAATGTATTTGGAAACGTTAGACATGGTGAGCGCAAATGTTTTTATCTGTGGTGATTTTAACTTTTGGATTGAAGATTTAAGTGCTCGCTATACTATGGAATTTATGGAAATGATGGACTCATTCAATTTAGTCAACAAAGTGGATGTGGTGAAATCAATTGGAGGGCATATATTGGACTTAGTTTTTGTGATATTGACTCTAATCTTGTCCATGAAGTGTGTGTGGAAGAGATATGTCGTATTTCTCCGGTGCATAGGCTGGTAACTTTTGTGATTCCTTTTATGAAAGATTCAAGACAAACTAAAAAGATTAAGTTTAGATTAAAGAGAGACTTTATTCCGGAACTATTAATAACCTCAGTGATCCAAACTTTATCTTTAACACCTTATTAGCGGCCTAGGCGGTTTATTTATATGTACCGCCCAGCGGGGTGTTTTTAGCCAAAATAGGGCTGTTTACGTGATCATTTTCATGCCTAAATAAGACCCAGAACGTAAAACAAGTATCTATCCCTGAAAGGGCATAAACAGAGCTTTCGAAAGACACCATAACGATCCTTTTATGATGGCTAGTTTTCTTGCAACAACCGTGCAACGCGAGTGCAAAAAGCATGTAATTAGGCACTTTCCCCATACAATTCCGTATATAGCGAGTGAGAGAGGGAGGCAGGAGGTGGGATTCGTGTCAGTAGGTTCGCCGCGGTGGTCTGGAGCAGTCACACGCTCGCTACTCTCCTGCCACCACTTGTCTCTCTCTCTCAGCAACATTACGTGCTGAAATTGCCACACGACCTATGTCGAGCGCCGCCACATAGTCTAGGTTTATTTAACTCGACTTATGTTGTGCGCCGACAGTTAAGGGTTAAAGAGGCATGAAACTTGTGACCATGAATACGGGAAACGTGAGGAATGTGCGATATGTCTTTCTAGATTATATAATGGTACTGTCAGGGAAAAGTATAATAAAATGTGCCCTATGCTTGAGAAGGAAACTGTAGTGATAGACCATGCGCCGTGGTTTAATGCCGAAATATTACGAGCGGAAAAGGAAAAAAAGAAAAGAGAAAGACTATGGCGTAGGCTCCGGACAGATATGGCAAGAAGAGACTATCAAGACGCAAGAAATGAAGAGAATAGACTTATAGTAAAAAGGAAACGTGAATATTATAGACAAAAGACCATGGAGGCGGGAACAGATAGTTATTAGTTATATACAATATACAGTGCTAGATCATTTGACGGGAAACAAAAAGAAAAATAAGTTACCTGGGGGGTTTTCAGATACAGTGCTAGCAAATACATTTTTAGACTTCTTCGTCAATGAAATTAGGAATATTGTTGAAAACTTTAGAGCAAGCGGCGTGCAAGGACCGTCTTCAGCCAATCAAGTTCCAGAGAATAAGTTATCATGTTTTCGGACAGTCGACCAGAGTGTGGTAAAATCTATTGTACATAGAGTGAAACATACGTATTGTGAAAAAGATCCTTTACCTGTGAGTGATATAGTTATAGTAAACATTTCGATGGAATTCTGGATATATTACTAGATATTGTAAATCGAAGTATTGAAACTAATGTTTTTCCTGAGTCTGAGAAGAGGGCGATTGTGAAGCCTATAGTAAAAGTCAAATTGGATGCTCAGTGGGTTCCATGTCATCTCAATCAGTAGACCATTTCAACCAGTAGCTCTCAACCAGTGCCAAAGAACCCAGACACCAAACCAGTGCCAAAATATAGTACTAACCTAACCTAACTTAACCGTATTGGTTGATTTGGTACTGGTTGAGAGCTACTGGTTGAAATGGTCTACTGGTTGAGTTGACCGGTCACCGCTCAGTGCCTTAGTTCTTTTCGACCAGTATCCAACTTGAAATTTTTGTCTAAGATAATCGAGAATGTAATATTAGACCAGTTGCTGGATCACCTGCAGAAAGTGCGAGTTTTTCCTGACAGTCAGTCTGCCTATAGGAGACTTTACTCCACTGAAACAACAACGATGTGTTTGGTGGTCAGTGATTTACTTGTATTTATGGATAAAGGTAAGTGTGGTGTTTTAATCCTGCTTGATTTAAGTGCTGCATTTGACACAGTTGTGCATGATTTATTGCTGACGGACTGCAGAACTATTGGTATAGATGGTAATGCATTGAATTACCTGAGAAGTTATCTTGAAGATAGAACATACTGCGTACAAATAGGAAGATCGTTCTCCGATATGAAACGTTTAGAAAGGGGCGTCCCCCAGGGAAGTGTACTGGGCCCAATTCTGTTTTGCATATATATAATTGAACTATCACTTTTGCTTGAGAAATATGGAGTTAGTTTTAAACTGTTTGCAGACGATACCCAGTTCTACATGACACTGAGGAATGTAGTTAACACTGAAGAAATGTTGAGCAGAATAATGGCGGACGTCAGTAGATGTATGGAGTCTAAGCAGTTGAAACTGAATGAGAATAAAACTCAATGTTTAATTGTTGGAAGAAAAAACTATCTCAGGACGCTGGATATTTCTAGACTTCGAATCAACAGTAATGTTATGGAAGTGAGTAACGCAGTGAAGGACGTGGGAGTGATGATAGACTGCAATTTATCATTCAAAGGTCAAATTCATCAGGTTTTGAGAATATCTGGATATCATCTGAGGAACATTGCCTTTGTGAGAAAGTATCTCGATGAAAAAATCACCAAGATGCTCGTGCATCACCATGTTATAAGTAAGTTGGATTATTGTAACTCACTCTACTATGGTCTTCCAAATTATCAACTGAGGAAGTTACAACTTATTATGAATAGGGCTGCAAGATTAATAAAGGGTCTACCTCGTCGGGAGAGAATAACACCGACTCTGATTGATTTACACTGGTTACCAATTAAGGCAAGAATTGTCTACAAATTGTGTGTTATGACATATCAAGCATTGAAGTTTGGAAAACCAGGATATATAAGGGATCTATTAAAAGATTTCCACATAGATACTGCCATGACATTGAGACACAGTGTGGAGCTGCACAGCCTGGAAGAGCCACGAAGCAATTTTGAATTTGGATTTCGAGCCTTTGAAAAGAGTGCTCCACGGCTCCACAATAAACTGCCTGAGAATGTCAAGAACAGTGAACATTTTGAGATTTTTAAGAAGAGATTGAAGACGCACTTATTCACCGAGTGCTATGACTTCGAAGACAAGACCATAAAGCCTGAATTCAAGTGCTAGAATATGTAAGGGCGGCTGCAACGAGCGTTGTGAAAGCGATGGAGCGCGGCCGAGAATCATCACTACAAGTAACAAGTAAGTAAGTAAGTAAGTAACAGGCGATGGCCGTGCCAAAGAAGTAAGAGTACCGTGCGATGACAGCGAATTGCGAGGCGATAATAACGAATTGTGTACGACAATTAGAGGCGAAGCAGAGCAAATGCTGCAACAGGTGATGGCGACAATTGTAAAGCCACTGCAAATATCCTGCAATTGTTGTACAAAGTGATGCGATAAATCGGCGAATGTTGTGCGAATATGGCAAATGCCCAACGAATGTCCAACATAAACACTGTCTCAATTAACCTTCTGACTTCCATATACCCTTCCTAATCTGAATAAAATCGTCTAACAATAGCCAGAACACAAAAAGGAAATGCGTATTCTCTCTTCTGAGGGTTAATAGGACTGTGCACAACCAAATCCCTCAATACCAAGCAGCCTCGGAATAGTGATATCAATCACATTAGCATTCAAACCATCTTTTACACTAGGCTATCGGTAATACACATTCCGACACAACGTCCGATATCACATCGACATTTTTTATAGTGTGTGTGTGTGTGTGTGTGTGTGTGTGTGTGTGTGTGTGTGTGTGTGTGTGTGTGTGTGTGTGTGTGTGTGTTTTTTTTTTTTTTTTTTTTTTTTTTTTTTTTTTTTTTACAGGTACCTTTAACCCCCAGGTATGATATATGAACTGTGAGTGACATTAATGTTGAGTTTACAATCATAGAGGTTGTACAATATATGCCTTTCCTGAAGGTAATTCCAGGTAAACTGCTTACCGGTACTCTACGCTGTTTTCATATACTGGCAAAAAGTAAGTTGCTAATTGTGAAAACTTAGTATTATTATGATAGAGACATAACGGATTCTAATTTGTCCATATCTATCAATAAATCCGTTTCTAACTGAGCAAACGATTCCCCAGACTATTAAATACAATTAATAAATAACTATATAAATAAATATAGTAAAAATTAATATATATAGAAATAAGACAAAAGAGAAAAACAAAAACAAAGGAGAAGACTACCGGTAACACAAATCAAAACTATTTATCCATAGGCAAAGTACGGGAACCATCTATGTAATGAACAATATTTTACATAGGCCTACCAGTACCTTATTAAAACCAGCGTATGCCTTCCATTAACTCTTTCAGTATTTGTGGACATTGTTTGTTTTCACTTTCCATTGGCTTACATTACACGATTTTATTCAGGTTTGTAAGGCCTTGTATATGAATGAACTAGGTACCGGTACCGGTACTGGCAACGGAAAATAAACAGCTTAAGGGGGAGGTAGTCGCTTTTTCTGGACCCCTTCTCCCTCATGTTTAGCTTAATAGTTTTGAGATTTTAATACCTTCGTTCCGTTAGTTAGGCGATTTTGAGACCTTTTTAATTTCTTGTCAATATGAAGACCTTTCCTGCCATTTAGGTGTCGATTTTTTCCTGGCGAGCGATAGCGAACCTGTAATTTTAGAAGGAACCGGCCTTTGGCCGGGTGAAAGGGGGTCTAGGAAGTATTTTTTAAAAGTTTGATGGAGGTCTAGCGAGGAAAGTCAAAAGTATATTAACAAATAAATATAATTATATAGACCAAAAAACGAGCATTACCCCCTTAATGAACACTTTGCCTCCACTGGGCCCTACCAAGGCTATGTTGAAGAATGTCGTATAATGCTAGCCATGATAGAGCAGCAAAGGCGTCGTTGTGGCCTACCGTACCGAAAGTTTTAAGGGGAGATGAGTCGTTTTTATGGACACCTTTCTCCCTCATGTTTAGCCACATTGATTTTAGATTTTTAGACGTTCAACCCATTAGCTTGGCGATTTTTACACCTTTCGCCCCATTTCGTTGTCAATTTTAAGTCCATTCGTGCCATTATGATGTCGATTCTTTCCGGGCGAGAGATAGCGAGTACCGGTATGTAATTTTAAGAGGAACCGGTCTTCGTCCGGGACATTTTTCTGCCAAAAAATCTTCAAATTTACCTTGAAGGGGGGGTCTAGGGAGTGTTTTTCTAAGCTGGATGGAGGTCTAGCGAGGAAACTAAACAAATATATAAATACATGAATTAATAGACAAACAAACAAATAATAATAATAATAATATAACAAATAAAGCAACGACCCCCTTAACCTATTTAAGATACGAACAGCCTTTCTCCTTTTATTCTGGCTATTGATAGACTATTTGTTTCAGATTAGGAAGAAATTGTGTGAGTCAGAATTAATGGATAGATTTTGCCCTCCTGGTTTCCTGAGAGCCTTCTAAAGCTAATTAATAGCGTCTAATGTTAGCCAGAATAAAGTTAATATGAGTAATTAAATGTTGTAGGTTATTACCTGGACTCCTCCTCCTTATGTTTAGCCCCATTAGTTTTGACATTTTAAGACATTCGCCCCATTAGTTTGGTGATTTAAAAACCTTTTATGCCATTTAGGTATTTAATTTCTTTCCTGGCAGGCCTATAATTTAGGAGGAGTTGGCCGTAGCATTTTTCTACCAAAGCATGCACCAATTTATCACAAAGGGGGTTCGTGGAGATATTCATTTAAGGGGACCGACCGGTTATTTACTAACTTCTAGGTCTTACTTTCAATGTAAATGCAATTTGGCACAGGTGGATGTGACCATTTTTTTTTTTTTTTTTTTTTTTTTTTCAATTTAGGTAAAAAAAACGTTTCAAAACTATAGCACTACTAAGACTCGTATAACTCCTACAGAAATCCCTATAGCACCTGCTCTCACAATAGGTGTGTCTGTAGATTCTATAAAAAACTTTGTATATATTTTGTGTATTTTGGATTTTGGTGATAATGAATTAAGGTGAAATTATTGTGTAGAATTTTACGACTGTGACAACATGCTGCAAACAAACAAAGTTGGCTTGAGTAAATTAGCTTTATAAATAATGTAGTGTTTTTAATTCCCTTTCCAATGGGAAACACCATACACCATACACCATTCCTATAGGTCCAATAATACATTTATTATAAGATCCCAAATTGCGACAAAACCGTTTGAGAAAAACATGTGAAAGTCTAAGGTAATTAGGTGAATATGTTTAACTTTGTTTTTATTGTTACAATATTTTACGCAGGAGCACGGCAGAGTAGAAGATAACGCGTATGGAAGGTTGTAGAATATGTTACACAGGAGCACGGCAGAGTAGAAGATAACGCGTATGGAAGGTTGTAGAATATGTTACGCAGGAGCACGGCAGAGTAGAAGATAACGCGTATGGAAGGTTGTAGAATATTTTACGTTCTTTCCATTTATATAGGTATGATCCTCGTACGACAAGTAGTTACTGAGCATGTCGATTTCAAAGTTCGCTATATAACGTTTGGAAAACATAAAAAATAAAAATAAATAAATGGGTTTTCACTAATAATATTTCACTGGCTTATGAAGGCATATTGAGTAAACACCTAATGGTATTTTCAGGATTTCGAGCTTTTTAAGCCTAAATAACCGGTAGGTCCCCTTAAGCTTGATAGAGGTCTAGGAGGAAAAACAAATACTAATTTGAATAATTAAATAAATACAAATATCGCCTTCAATATTTCATTATAGGCCCACAACACCGACTCCCGACGTAAGGGGCTAGTGGCCGTTTTTTTTTTCTATTAATTCATGTTTTCATTTTTGTTTTTTTAGTTTCCTCGCTAGACCTTAATCAAACTTAGAAAAACCCCCCCTAGACCCCCCTTCAAGATAAATTTGTACCGTACATTTTTCGGTAGCTCATAAAAATATAGGCTCGCTATCGCTCGCCAGGAAAAAAATCGATACCTAAATGGCACGAAAGGTCTTAAAATTGACACCTAAATTGGGCGAAAGTTATTAAAATCGTCAACTAATGGGCCAAACGTCATAAAATCTGAAAAATAATGGGGCTTTATAAACACGAGGGAGAAAGGGGTCCAGAAAAACAAGCACTACCCCTTTAATACCCGAATGAATGAAGAACCATTATAGCTCTGTATTTTCACAGGGCTTCAGAAAATAAAAAGGTCTCCCACTTCTTTCAGGGTGAAGAGTGAGGGAGAAAGGGGGGGGGGAGGAGGGGGAGGTCGAGAGAGGGTGGGGTCGAGGGGAGGTGGGAGAGATCAGAAAGGTGGGGGGGAGGGGAAGGGGAGAGATCGAGGGAGGAGGGGGAGATGGGGGAGGTCAGAAAGGTGGGGGGTGAAGGATGGGGAGGGGGAGATTAGAAAGGTGGGGGTGAAGGAAGACAGAGGGGGGGGGGGGTCCAGTCTAGTTATAAATGCAAGACCGATCGAGTTCCCAGAAAGGTTTTAAGGGTGTATAGATTTTTACTTTCAATATTTATACTCGGTTATTCAGAAGGTAAAGACATAAACTCTGTGAATTAATAATAATAATAATAATAATAATAATAATAATAATAATAATAATAATATAGCCTAACTAATATTAATATAAATAATAATAATAATAATAAATATAATAATAATACTATTAATGATACTACCGGTACTACTACTACTACTACTAATAATAATAATAATAAAATAATAATAATAATATAATTAATAAGTCTATTAACGTTAAACTGAAATAAAATGGTAAAAAAAACAATGATGCCTTGGAGACGTGCGTTGTTGTATCACCTTGTTTGACCCTATTTCTCTTCTTGCTGGGTACCTTTGGTATCTTAGGAGTTGCATATTGGGTAGATAGTGATCACTACACTTGTATGCCGTACGGTACATCACAACAGTTGTAGTAAATATATGGAGCACAAACCCCAGTCCAGCATAATTAACACTGATCTGGTGACTTAGCCATCGACAATATTTCGCCACACAACCCTAATAGTGATTTATTAAAATTTATCTATCCTGATTTGAGTAGTATCAAGAGATCAGCTTAGCCGTACATTAATTTAATAAACTTAAAACAAATGTATCTATCCTGATATGAGTACTTTTAAGAGATCAGATTACCGGTACACTAATTTAATAAACATCAATAACATTTATCTATCCTGATTTCAGTACTTTTACGAGATCAGATTTGCCGTACATTAATTTATTAAACGTAAATAAGGTTTAGCAATACGGTACAAATTTACTGGAATAATGGCAAGATCAAATGTCGGTGACGATATATGCTAAGCGTCGTAAAGTCCAATCATGACAGAAGCCCTCACACCAAAATGGCGCCTAAGAAAATAACAATCAGAACACAGGTTGACAAATTGGCTGAATGATCTCTGTTGTTGTATAGGGTCTGTAATTCAAACCACCCAGTCACTCACTATATACCTGCCCGAATGATCTCTGTTGTTGTATAGGGTCTGTAATTCAAACCACCCAGTCACTCACTATATACCTGCCCGAATGATCTCTGTTGTTGTATAGGGTCTGTAATTCAAACCACCCAGTCACTCACTATATACCTGCCCGAATCACACAAGACACATTTATATCCAACAACAATAAGCACGATCACTGTATCTCAATTAATCCTTTTATAATTATACAGTATGATAAATTCCTGCTAAACTTCAGGAAGTCGTCTAAATGTAGCTCAACTATTTATAAAAAAGACGTCACTACTGTATATGCAGCGCCAACACACTTGATAATAATCTTGATCTCTCACCTCTCTCTAACTCAAAAGGGCCTAGAGCAAATTGGCTGTAAATATCCACACCTATTTCCTGGTTGACTCTTCCCAATTATAGAAACTTCAGCCCGATTGCTTTCATATATTTCGAGTTTTAAGAAGTTAAGGGGTCAAGAGTATTGCCAAGTTCGTTGGCGCTACCTACTGTATAGTACTGGAAGCGTTAAAACAAAGCCAGATTATCTCTCTAGCTCTCTCCCCACGGGCAGTAGTAAATGTGCACGAGGAGCGTTTTTTAAAGCTGGTAACGTTGACTACAGATGGAGCTAGAAGAGATTGATAGAGAACCAGATGGAGGGATGAGATCAGAAAGATCGCCGGAGTGGGATCGAACAGGCTAACATATGACAGGTTATACCGTACCGGTACTTCCTAAAACTTAAGGGAGTCATTTGCCCTGAAGTTAACTAACTTAGGTTACTGGTGATGCAAACACAAACATAATATATTATATTATATTATATTATATTTATTAATTTATCTTATCATACTTTGTTCTGTTTCATTGTTTTTGCCTTAAACTAACTTAATACTCCAACTTAGCCAGTTACAAATGCACAAGAATAGTAGTAGAATCCTTACGAAAAGCTAAGTTGGGTCGTTGGGATATTTGAACGCTGGACAATAAATACAAATCAATGACAGACTGCCACGGTATCATTTTGTGTTTTATCAATAGCCAATAGCGAGCGATGTGTCTGTGTGTGTGTGAGAGGGCTGGTGATTGGTGGCCCCGGAATTCTGTTGGTTTCATTATTACATTTTGTTTGGCCGCCGGTACCGGTAATCCTTTGCAAGCCGGGCGAACCTATACCATTCAATGTTATATAAATAACTTTAAGGCTAGTTAGTGGCTGTTGTTTTGCTATATTCATTCATGTACCGGTATTTATTTGTTTTTTAGTTTTCTCGCTAGACCTCCATCAAGCTTAGAAAAATACTCCCCTTCAAGATAAATTTGTAAATTTTTCGGTAGAAAAATGTCCAGGCCGAAAATAACATGGTCACTATCGTTTGCCAGGAAATAATCGACACCTAAATGGCACGAATGGTCTTAAAATTGACAACGAAATGTGGCGATAGGTCTTAACATCGCCAAACTAATGGGCCGAACTTCTTAAAATATCAAAACTAATGGGGATAAGCATGAAGGAGAAGTTGTCCAAAAAAAGCAACTACCGGTACCTGCCCCTTTAAGGTTTGTATAGGTTACGAAAAACTAACCAAAAAGCAACTACCGGTACCTGCCCCTTTAAGGTTTGTATAGGTTACGAAAAACTAACCAAAAAGCAACTACCGGTACCTGCCCCTTTAAGGTTTGTATAGGTTACGAAAAACTAACCAAAAAGCAACTACCGGTACCTGCCCCTTTAAGGTTTGTATAGGTTACGAAAAACTAACCAAAAAGCAACTACCGGTATCTGCCCCTTTAAGGTTTGTATAGGTTACGAAAAACTAACCAAAAAGCAACTACCGGTACCTGCCCCTTTAAGGTTTGTATAGGTTACGAAAAACTAACCAAAAAGCAACTACCGGTACCTGCCCCTTTAAGGTTTGTATAGGTTACGAAAAACTAACCAAAAAGCAACTACCGGTACCTGCCCCTTTAAGGTTTGTATAGGTTACGAAAAACTAACCAAAAAGCAACTACCGGTACCTGCCCCTTTAAGGTTTGTATAGGTTACGAAAAACTAACCAAAAAGCAACTACCGGTACCTGCCCCTTTAAGGTTTGTATAGGTTACGAAAAACTAACCAAAAAGCAACTACCGGTACCTGCCCCTTTAAGGTTTGTATAGGTTACGAAAAACTAACCAAAAAGTAACTACCGGTACCTGCCCCTTTAAGGTTTGTATAGGTTACGAAAAACTAACCAAAAGCAACTACCGGTACCTGCCCCTTTAAGGTTTGTATAGGTTACGAAAAACTAACCAAAAAGCAACTACCGGTACCTGCCCCTTTAAGGTTTGTATAGGTTACGAAAAACTAACCAAAAAGTAACTACCGGTACCTGCCCCTTTAAGGTTTGTATAGGTTACGAAAAACTAACCAAAAAGCAACTACCGGTACCTGCCCCTTTAAGGTTTGTATAGGTTACGAAAAACTAACCAAAAAGCAACTACCGGTACCTGCCCCTTTAAGGTTTGTATAGGTTACGAAAAACTAACCAAAAAGCAACTACCGGTACCTGCCCCTTTAAGGTTTGTATAGGTTACGAAAAACTAACCAAAAAGCAACTACCGGTACCTGCCCCTTTAAGGTTTGTATAGGTTACGAAAAACTAACCAAAAAGCAACTACCGGTACCTGCCCCTTTAAGGTTTGTATAGGTTACGAAAAACTAACCAAAAAGCAACTACCGGTACCTGCCCCTTTAAGGTTTGTATAGGTTACGAAAAACTAACCAAAAAGCAACTACCGGTACCTGCCCCTTTAAGGTTTGTATAGGTTACGAAAAACTAACCAAAAAGCAACTACCGGTACCTGCCCCTTTAAGGTTTGTATAGGTTACGAAAAACTAACCAAAAAGCAACTACCGGTACCTGCCCCTTTAAGGTTTGTATAGGTTACGAAAAACTAACCAAAAATTGTTGTCCATAGAAACAAGATAGCAGCCAAGAAGGTAATTGTTGTCCATAGAAACAAGATAGCGGCCAAGTAGGTAATTGTTGTCCATAGAAACAAGATAGCGGCCAAGTAGGTAATTGTTGTCCATAGAAACAAGATAGCGGCCAAGTAGGTAATTGTGGGACACTTGTTAACCCTTTGAAGCTCTGACGCGTTTTAGTAGTTTATTTTGGCTATCATGAGATGATTTTATGCAGCTTAGGAAGTATATGGGGGTAGGCCTATTAAAAGGATAAATACTATCTCAATCAACCTTTTGACTTCCATATACCGTTACTACTCTGAATAAAATCGTCTAATAGTAGCCATAAACAAAACAGAAACGCGCATTGGATCTTGAAAGGGTTAAATATAACCACAATCCTAAACTTAACTAATCTAACCTTTCTCAAATGATCCTGGCTGTTTTTTTAAATTTCCTTAAGATAGGTTCTAAGAACTACCGTATTCTTTTACCCAACAATATCCATAATTCTTCAAGCCATGTTTTTTTTTGTGGAGGTTGCGTTTTAACGTTGTCAAAAAATTACCGGTAGTTGATCTCGTCAAAACTTTATTTAACATAAACTAATCTAACTTAAAAGATAGGCTAATAAACTTAGGTTAGGTTAAGTTACTGTACTAAAAATAATGGTTAGGTTTGGTTAGGTTAGATAGGTACATTTTGTTAGTTAGTTGGTTTAAATATCATAGTCTTAGGATGGGTTCTAAGATTATGCTAGCTTTGGTTAGAATAGCTTGGTAGATTTACTTAAATTAATTAGTTGGGTCTTAGGATGGGTTCTAAGAACTTTTACCGTGCTTTACATCACAACATTTTCAGTATTCTGTAGCCCCTGCCAACTTGTGGGGCCCGTGTTGGAACGACAACAATAGTACCGGTATTTATTCTCTAATCTATAATGTCACACCCAGATATAAACATTTCCCGGGCAAAGGTAGGTTCCTCCTAAATTACAGGCTCGCTATCACTCGTCATGAACAAAATTGACACCTACATGGCACGAAAGGTCTTAATATAGACAATGATGTACGGTAGGCGAAAGGTAATAACATCGCGAAACTAATAGGCCGAATGTCTTAAAATCTGAAAATAATGGAGGTAAACATGAGGCAGAAGGGAGGCCAAACAAATCAACCCTATCCCCTTAATAAATCAGCCTATTGTTATTCAGAACATATACCGGTAACCCTTTCAGTATATTCATATTTTTTCACCAACCATCTTTACTTCTAAACTCAATTAATGAAATCAACAAATACATGTGGCACTCCAAGGACTCGAACCTAGGATACTCACACCGAAATTCCACGCATTTATACATTACGCTATCAAACCTACGATTTATTATGCAGTTTCGAATCCTGCACAGCAACCTGAGCATGTACCGGTACATACATTCATACTGTGCTATGGTAGTCTAATGTATAGACGAATGGAAGGAGTAATTAATACCATGCGAGATTAGGACGCCTTTCTCCATGTACGGTACCAGGTAATGTAATTTACCACTTGCGAGTTTCGGTCTATAAGGAAGTTGGAGCTATAGGCATCGATTTTTAACAAAATTATCAGCCTAAATATGTTTGTAATGCATTTGGAATGACATACAAAAATTCAGCACACTTCCTGTCAATGAACAACTCGAATGATAAATATATTTCTTCTAAGTTTTTTTTTTTTTTTTTTTTTGTCTATGTGATTGAGGGAGGCAAAAGACAGAACTGCCTATAGCGAGTGCCTCCCCCATAGTTGAAAGAGTGACAGAGCCAAAATCAAGGGACGTTCGAGCCAAAATGCCTGGACACACTGACTTTGAAGCAATTTAAGTCATAGGAAGAGGGAAAGACTGATTCTGGGAGAGAGTTCCAGAGCTCAGCTGTTGAGTAGAAGAAAGTTTGAGAGTAACGTTTCACTCTTGGGTTGGAGAGTTGCACAGAGTAGGGGTGGGATTGAGTTGCAAGACGGGTACCACGTGCCCTACGTAAAGGAGGTGGTATACACTGGGAAATGTTACGTCCTGGGATATATAAACACTGGGCTTTTTCTATTGGACTAGGTTTGCGGCAACAAGCAACAACGGAAAACGCTAGATCCAACCCTTATCTATAAACCCAGGCAACAAACCACCCTAAACCGTCAAGAGTCCTGCCTGGACAACGAGGTATCCTATGACTCGGTTACAGGGTGCACGCAGTATAGACTGCTGATAGTCAAGCAGGCTATATAAAAGATCACACAATTAAGTTGACTTAAAGCTTCAAGGAAAAGATAGATAACGGAATTAAATTGCAGAAACAATTTAAAAACAAACTAGAAGAAAGTACATTTAACGTTACGTTAATTAATACAACTAATCACCCCTGCGTGAAAGAAGGTGAAAGCAAACAGTCCTCAAAACATCGTACAGGTAGACAAGATGCGGGTTTCTAAACTGCATGCGGCTACTGTAGGATCTGATGCTTAGCAAAGAAAGTACGTTACGGATTTAGAGAACTCTTAACTCATAAGCAGGAATAAATACTAGTGATAGGCCATACAGTGTATAATGGCATAGGTATAATTAAATAAAGGCAGCAACTCGCAACATAACCACATACAGGTGTGCTTCTCACTCTTAGTCAGGCAAGCCTGCTCGGACAGAGTCTCTAAGCCACACCCTGACTCACAATGCTCACAAAAAACGGTAAACTGTGGCACAATAACAAGCATACCGAGATAAACCCCTAGCTGTTAATCTGCCAGGTGGCAGAGGTCTAGCCGAAGGATATAGGCTTCGGATACCCGGGCTGAGCCACCTGCTCTAGCCTAGGGACGTTCCCAAGTCTGTGCGCCAAATTACTCTAATTGAAAGGGTGCTCTCTTGAGAGACTCAGATCGCAAGTATCTGACTCTCTCCTGGCGACCCTAAAACAAAAGCAAGACGTGCTAGCACAGTGCTGAGTGGACTAGGCAAGGGCCCTCACACAACACAACACTAGACACACAGGGACACAGACAAGAAAATGCCCCCAGACTCCCACGGGTATCCTAGTAAAGTAGTGCGGGTCCACAGGACTCGCACCAGCAGACTTTACTTAAAGGATCGCAAAAAGCCTCCCCTCCGGTCTAGCCCCTGCTAACCTGACACAAGAACACACTAGCAAGCATGAAACCACCAAATATGAGACAACAAAAAAGCTTCCTAGGTCTCATTAACAATTACGTCTCTGCATAAGGCCCAAAATCCTATCTAGTTATCTGAGAGCTCGTCGTTAATACAATAATAGATATAAGGTCTATCAAGGGGATGGGATAATTAAATAAATTGGTGAAGTAGTGGAAGGAAGGTATACAAAGTAAGAGAGAAAGTTTCTAAGTGGGGTTGAGAGGGATAGATATCAAGGGGGTCCGAAGGGTACGACAGTGAGGTGAGCTCCGAGTCTTGAATCTGTCTGGACCCCACCCTAAGCATGCAAAATACATCCCATGCTTGGCAACACTCAACACAGTTGCCGGGTCAAAATCCTCTACCCCGTGCGTGAGTCGAAACTAAGCCTAACGTTGCAATCAAATGCATGGGGCAACATCAGGCTCGTCCCAAGCTAGACTCTCCGCGCGAAGCAACGTCCCCCAGCCGGTCTCTCTCTCCCGCTCGTCTCCTCCCACTCTCACTAGACTTACATCTTATATATTATAATGAAACCATCAACTATCGAGAATAAAATATACTAAGATGCGTTGGTTAAGAATAAGGGCAGCTACAAGCTGTGAAACAACATAAGAATATCCCAGACATTAGTTACATTGTCGTAGGATATATACTAAGGAAAAGCCGGCCGGCCGGCTGCCACCAGCCGGTTTCTAAACGGCTGGGCAGCCGACGCGTGCGCATGCTCGCACGTGGCTACTATGCAGAAGCGTCACACCTCCCCCAAGATATAAGACCCTTGACTAAGTTCTTCATATCTAACAGAAAGCTTCTCATAGTACCACACACTGTTGCGACACAAGGCACTATATATACAAAAATAATAAGACTGTTGCGCTCCACCGAGCAAGTTCAACTAACTTAGCGACAATAAGCGAAAACATTCAACTTAGATACTGCTACAACATCTTATACAAAATTCTACACGTTATAAAAATAAAGAGTTTTTATAAGGTTTTTGCTTTTTTAATTTGTTTTCTTCGGCTGAACTACAGTGACAGACTATTTTCCTCCACACTCAACCCTCAATCCTGTGGCAGTCTAACCAATATCATCCACCCTTGATAGACAATCCGCTATCACGTTATCAGAACCGGCAGTATGGCGTATGTCCAGATTATACTCCTGAAGCATGAGTGACCACCTGGTCAGCCTCATATTCCGGTTATGAAACTGATTCAAGAATTTCAGAGGGTGATGATCGGTATAAACCACTACGACTGGTCCGAAAGCAGGAACATATACATCGAAGTGCCTGAGCGCCAGCACTATCGCCAGGAGTTCTTTTTCAATTACAGAGTAATTCCTTTGTGCACTATTGAATTTTTTACTGTAAAAACTCACTGGATGTTCGATACCTTCATCATCTGTCTGTAACAAGACAGCCCCAGCCCCTACGCCACTGGCATCAGTCACCAGCTGAAAAGGTCTGCTGAAGTCCGGGGCCCTGAGTATGGGGTGGGTACATAACAGGTGTTTCACCAAGGAAAACGCCTCTGCACACTCAGGAGACCACCGGAACTTCTTGTCCTTAGCTAATAAGTCAGTTAAAGGTGCAAGTACAGTCGAATAGCCTTTGATGAAGCGACGATAATAGCCTATCATACCTAGAAACCGCATGATTTGTTTCTTAGTCGTAGGCTGGGAAAACTGATCGATGGCTTTGATCTTTGTCTGTGGAGGGCACACCTGACCCATCCCCACCTCGAACCCCAGGTACAAAACTGTGGCTTTGACAAAATCGCACTTACCCAGGCTTACCACCAAACCTGATTCATTCAGTTTATTAAAAAGCTGTCCGATGTGAGCACAGTGACTGTTAAAATCATCGTCGTATATTATGACATCATCTAGGTACACCGTACAGTTAGGAATGTCGGCTACAATGTCATTCATTAATTTCTGAAACGTTGCAGGGGCATTTTTCAGCCCGTATGGCATAACATGGCAACGATATGTGGCACCGTCCACCACAAACCCACACACCTCTCGCGCTCGCTCAGACAAGGGCACTTGCCAATAACCCTTAACAAGGTCTATCTTAGTGAGGAACTTGGCTTTTCCTATCTTATCCACACTGTCGTCCACGCGAGGGAGAGGGTAGGCATTTGTGGGGGTTAAACCATTCAACCTGCGGAAATCTATACAAAACCGCACCTTGCCATCTGGTTTGGGCTGCAGTGTGACTGGGGAAGTCCACCTTACTGCACCCTCAGAAATCAGCCCACGTTTCAGCATATAATCCAGCTCTTCCCTAAGTGCTGGTAATTTAGTAGGGGGAACACGGTATGGCACTGATTTAAAGGGCGGGTGGTCCCCAACATCGACATCGTGCACCACTTGAGTAGTGAGGCCAGGATGCTCTGCGAAAACAGCTGGGTTTGAATCAAACAAGTGCTGCACAGCTACACGCTGTTGCTCAGGCAGGTGCAATATCAACTCGTGAGCCACTTGTCTAGAATTCCCCGCCCACTGATCCGCAGAAACATGACAATCCCAATTATCCTCCCCCGCAGCTTGACTGTCCCTTCCTCCTTCTCCACCACGATCGCTGCAGATCAACACCGGGACAGTGAGAGGCTCGGAGGGGCGCCTCACATACTCTCATCAGATTTACATGGCAAAGTTGGTTCTTTTTCTTACGATCAGGAGTAGCTACTAAATAGTCGAGATCAGAAACCTTCCTTACAACCCGATACGGACCAGAATACTTGGCAGACAAGGGGTGTCCCACCAGTGGCAGTAGTATCAGTACCTCCTGATCTACTTCAAACTCCCTCAGCTTCACCTTCTGGTCGTATCTGTCCTTCATCTGAGCTTGTGAACTCTTAAGGTTCCGACCTGCTACCTCCAAGCTCTTTAGCATTCTCTCACGGCTTTCAACTACATACTTTAGAAGCGAGCATGGCTTTGTGACTCCCTCCCAGATCTCCTTGACTATGTGGAGGGGCCCCCTGACCCTGTGTCCAAAAACCAACTCGTTCGGGCTAAATCCCAAGCTCTCCCCAAGTACTTCTCTCGCAGCAAATAAAACGTATGGGAGACCTAGATCCCAGTCCTTCCCATTTTCCATGCAATAACACCGCAACAAACTCTTGAGAGTCGAGTGCCACCTTTCCAAAACTCCCTGACTCTTGGGATGGTAGGCAGATGACACCACAGACACTATCCCATGTTGCTGCATGGTCTGCTTAAACAGAGCAGAAGTAAAATTGGATCCCTGATCAGACTGGATCTCCTGAGGGTAGCCATAACGAGAGAAATAGACAAGTAGGTTTTTGACAACAGTCTTAGCCATCCCGTTGCGCATGGGGTAAGCATCTGGATACCGTGTTGCTACATCCATTACAGTTAGTAAAAATTATTGCCGGCACTAGTGGGGGGCAATGGGCCAACCATATCGATAACTACTTTGCTGAAGGGCGGCCCAATGACAGGGATGGGTTGTAACGGGGCTCTCGGGATGACCTGATTGGGTTTCCCAACAACTTGACAAGTGTGACACTGTGACATCAATGACACGACACTCGCCTTTAACCCAGGCCACCAGAAAAGATTGCTCAGAGCTGCCTCCGTCTCACGTGCCCCCAGGTGCCCTGCCAAAGGCACATCATGAGCTAATCTCAATAAGCTCTCACGGCACACCCTCGGTACTACTAACTGGTCCACTAATCCTGACCCGCCATCCCACTTTTTCTTGGGATCCTGATGTCTCCGATACAAGATCCCCTCGGACAAGAAAAAATCACCAGGCTGCGCATCCCCATCGCTCTCCAGTTCGACAGCACCATTACCACACGCCCTGACTTCAGGATCTTCCAGCTGCAAGGAACATATATCAGTAGGTGCGAGATTATCCAAGTTCATCTTAAATAATTTATTTCCACCTCCAATGTCCCGCTGAGCCATCCTTTCCTCACGCTGCGCATAACGATGCTGTCGCAGAGTCTCTTCCTGCCCTGCACCTGCACTAGCGGTGACAGGCCCCGGGGCCTCTCCAGACTCTAACATAGGTGCCAATAATGAGTCACCAAGAAACACTGCCGGCTGAAAACTCTCCAATTGACCAACACTTCCCGTTTTCTTGTGACCTTTCCTCCGCGGTTTGATAGACTGAGGTGGTGGCTGCAAGGCTCCGGATGTCTGAGAACGCGTCACAACACACGCCATAGTTTGTACGCTACACTTCTCAACCCACTCCTGTTCCTCCCTACTAACGTCGGCCGCCTTCTCGGCAACGACCAAGGGTGAAACCTTAGAAGCAGGCACCGCAAAGTCGTTGCCGAGGAGGAGGTCGACGCCCCCAACAGGCAAGTTCTCTACAATTCCGACATCCAGCTCCTTCGCCACACCACCCACCTCCAGCTCCATCCGTACCAGCGGGTAGGACTTCGTAGCATTGATCCCCTGAACTACCACCACCCGAGCAGCGTTAATTGGCCTACAAGTAAAGTTCTTTAACAAGGTCCGAGAAGCCCCCGTATCACGCAATAGCTTAACTCCTCGCCTTTCGCCAGCCCACCTCACAAAACCATGCCCTCTATGACCCCCAAAGACGTCGCGGACAGGGTTCGAGCCTTCCGGACTCTTGAACACAGGCTGTGTCCCACCCTCTGACGAACTAGCCTTGGCAAACTCAGAAGATATAGGCGACACCCCTATGCTGCGGGCCAATGACACAACCTTGTTTGGTGGCTTGTTCGGACAAGCATTTGCAAAGTGACCCTCCTTGTGACATGCAAAGCACTCTTTACTCTTTGGTTTCCCTTGGGAGTGGGAGGTACCATTAGACTTCTTATACGGGACGGTATTTGGTTTATGTTCAGTTTTGTTGTCAGTGCTAGATGGTTTTGTGTATTTATGTGTATCAAAATTCTTGGGAGGGGGAGGGGTACGATCCTTCGCACCCGACTCACTCCTAGCTGCTGCTCCGCACCCTCGAATTAATGACAGTCGGCGGTCAGCCATTTCTGCTGCCTCCTGGAGAGTTCTAGGATTATTTTCCTTTATATTTAATGTTAAGTCCCCGCCTGTGCACTTAAAGAACTGCTCCTAGAGGACCAGCTCACTCAACTCCTCAAAAGTAGCTGCCCTCTCAGAACGCAGCCAATGTCGTAGTGCATCAGACAAGTCCCGGGCGTGTTCTAGGAAGGTACTATCCTTGCCCTTAGTAACACCCCGAAACTTCAAGCGGTAAGTTTCTGGTTGTAACTCATAGGCCCGTAGCACAGCCTTCTTTAGCTCATCATAAACTACACAGGACTCTAAAGGTAGTGCATCATACGCTTTTAGCCCCTTTCCTAGGAGTCTTGATGAAACTAATGCTGCCCACTTTCCTGAGGCCACTGGTGTTCCTGACACTTCTTCTCAAATCGCATAAAAAACTCAGTCACACCTAATTCATCGAACACAGGAACTAGTTTAAGCAGGTGCGACAATGATTGGTCCCGATGTCTGTTACCTCCCCCAATATTTCGCCCTGTTACCTCCACTCGAGATCTCTCCAGCTCCCTGTCAGCCCGATACCTAGTAGACTCTGCCTGCTGTTCAGCCTCTCGTATAGCAACCTCAGCCTGCACACTAGCCTGTCTCTCGGCAGCCTCAACCTGAACTCTAACCTGTCTTTCAGCAGCCTCAACCTTGGCCATCTCAAGCCGAAACGACAAATCTGGAGTCAACCCTTGAGGAGGGGAAGGTGCATTTAATGGGGAGGGTCCCTGTGATTGAATTCCACGCTGCCATTGACCATCAACTTGGGGGTATGTACTAAATTCAGGCACCCTGACGTTTGATACGGGGGTAGAGTGGAGGGGGGGCTGGGGACCGGGGCCCCCAGTCGCGTCTCCACCCAGGTCTCTCCCTTCTAAACCCAATATCAAAGTCCTCAGCTGATCTTTCCTCATGCCACTTAAACCCTGGTGACCCTGAAGACCTGCCACACACTTTAAGCCATACTTATTCAGCTTCAACACCCTGGCAGCGGTAAGGAGCACCTCTAAAAATCTTCTAGCACCCTCCTCGCTATCGACTAGCCACTCCACAGGTCTTTCTCCCTCCGAGCCCGTATCGTGACCTGACCCATCACTGTGTTCTGATGTATTAGACATGTTTGTGTACAGCAGTAATTATCACGGTTATAGAATGTGCCTTATCTCCTATGCAAGTATGTATATACTAATGTTATTTAAAGTCTTTAATGTGTTATATAGGTTGCTCCAAAAAAAAACTCTATGTCCACTGTATTCCTCTAATCATAAGGAATCTCAAAACAAATGACCACTATATTCCTCTGTTCAGTAAATCCTATGCAAGGTCGCCATTTATTACGTCCTGGGATATATAAACACTGGGCTCTTTCTATTGGACTAGGTATGCGGCAACAAGCAACAACGGAAAACGCTAGATCCAACCCTTATCTATAAACCCAGGCAACAAACCACCCTAAGCCGTCAAGAGTCCTGCCTGGACAACGAGGTATCCTATGACTCGGTTACAGGGTGCACGCACTATAGACTGCTGATAGTCAAGCAGGCTATATAAAAGATCACACAATTAAGTTGACTTAAAGCTTCAAGGAAAAGATAGACAACGGAATTAAATTGCAGAAACAATTTAATAACAAACTAGAAGAAAGAACATTTAACGTTACGTTAATTAATACAACTAATCACCCCTGCGTGAAAGAAAGTGAAAGCAAACAGTCCTCAAAACATCGTACAGGTAGACAAGATGCGGGTTTCTAAACTGCATGCGGCTACTGTAGGATCTGATGCTTAGCAAAGAAAGTACGTTACGGATTTAGAGAACTCTTAACTCATAAGCAGGAATAAATACTAGTGATAGGCCATACAGTGTATAATGGCATAGGTATAATTAAATAAAGGCAGCAACTCGCAACATAACCACATACAGGTGTGCTTCTCACTCTTAGTCAGGCAAGCCTGCTCGGACAGAGTCTCTAAGCCACACCCTGACTCACAATGCTCACAAAAACGGTAAACTGTGGCACAATAACAAGCATACAGAGATAATAAACCCCTAGCTGTTAATCTGCCAGGTGGCAGAGGTCTAGCCGGAAGGATATAGGCTTCGGAAACCCGGGCTGAGCCACCTGCTCTAGCCTAGGGACGTTCCCAAGTCTGTGCGCCAAATTACTCTAATTGAAAGGGTGCTCTCTTGAGAGACTCGGATCGCAAGTACCGGTATCTGACTCTCTCCTGGTGACCCTAAAACAAAAGCAAGACGTGCTAGCGCAGTGCTGAGTGGACTAGGCAAGGGCCCTCACACAACACAACACTAGACACACAGGGACACAGACAAGAAAATGCCCCCAGACTCCCACGGGTATCCTAGTAAAGTCGTGCGGGTCCACAGGACTCGCACCAGCAGACTTTACTTAAAGGATCGCAAAAAGCCTCCCCTCCGGTCTAGCCCCTGCTAACCTGACACAAGAACACACTAGCAAGCATGAAACTACCAAATATGAGACAACAAAAAAAGCTTCCTAGGTCTCATTAACAATTACGTCTCTGCATAAGGCCCAAAATCCTATCTAGTTATCTGAGAGCTCGTCGTTAATACAATAATAGATATAAGGTCTATCAAGGGGATGGGATAATTAAATAGATTGGTGAAGTAGTGGAAGGAAGGTATACAAAGTAAGAGAGAAATTTTCTAAGTGGGGTTGAGAGGGATAGATATCAAGGGGGTCCGAAGGGTACGACAGTGAGGTGAGCTCTGAGTCTTGAATCTGTCTGGACCCCACCCTAGGCATGCAAAATACATCCCATGCTTGGCACCACTCAACACAGTTGCCGGGTCAAAATCCTCTACCCCGTGCGTGAGTCGAAACTAAGCCTAACGTTGCAATCAAATGCATGTGGCAACATCAGGCTCGTCCCAAGCTAGACTCTCCGCGCGAAGGAACGTCCCCCAGCCGGTCTCTCTCTCCCGCTCGTCTCCTCCCACTCTCACTAGACTTACATCTTATATATTATAATGAAACAATCAACTATCGAGAATAAAATATACCAAGATGCGTTGGTTAAGAATAAGGGCAGCTACAAGCTGTGAAACAACATAAGAATATCCCAGACATTAGTTACATTGTCGTAGGATATATACTAAGGAAATGCCACCAGCCGGTTTCTAAACGGCTGGGCAGCCGACGCGCGCGCATGCCCGCACGTGGCTACTATGCAGAAGCGTCACAGAAAGCTCTGAGGAACACTGATTATTATAGTAGCGATAGAATTGCGAGAGAGATGAAACATTGCGGCGGAGAGAGAGAGATTGCAGAGAGTTGGTGAGTGGACGGGAGTTAATGATACGAAAGGCCTTCCTTTCAACTTTGTCTAGGAGAGCGGTGTGAGAGGAACCTCCCCACACATGTGAACAATACTCAATACAAGGACGCACTATGCCCCTGTACAGAGCAAGAAGCTGTGCAGGGGAAAAGAACCCCCTAAGGCGGTTGAGCACACCCAGCTTCTGGGAGGCTGCCTTAACAAGACTGGTAATATGGTCCTTCCAGCTGAGAGCAGAAGAAAAGGAGACACCAAGAATATTGAGAGAAGATGAAGGATTGATTTTTGTATTGTTGAAGAATAAGGGATAGTCCGCTGGGAGTTCCTTACGGGTAGATAGATGGAGAAATTTGGTTTTGGAATCATTAAAGGTAACAAGGTTTTCTCTGCCCCAATTGGAGATAGTATTTAGATCATAATTTAAGAGTTCTATGGCTTCATTACGTTTGTCATTGAGGGATTGCTGGCTTGGGCGTTCTGAAAAACTAATGGAGTAGTGAAAGGTTGAGTCGTCTGTGTAAGAATGGATGGGAATTGAGGTACAGTTGAGGAGATCATTTATAAAAATTAGAAAAAGAATAGGAGATAGGACAGAGCCCTGAGGAACACCGGAGTTTATAGGGTGAGGAAGTGAACAATGGCCGTCCACAACCGCGGATATGGAATGGCCGGAAAGGAAATTAGAGACAAAGGCACAGATGGAGGGATAGAAACCGAAGGAGGGTAGTTTAGAAATTAAAGATTTGTGCCAGACTCTATCGAAGGCTTTTGATATGTCTAGTGCAATAGAAAAAGTCTCACCGAAGTCCCGAAAGGAGGATGACCAAGAGTTAGTAAGATATGAAAGAAGATCACCAGTAGAGCGACCCTTAAGGAAGCCATACTGGCGATCTGAGAGCAGATTATGAGAAGAGAAATGCTTAAGAAATTTGGAAGCAAGAATAGTTTCAAAAACATTAGAAAGACAAGAGATGAGAGCAATTGGACGATAGTTGGAGGGTTGAGAGCGGTCACCCTTCTTTGGGACAGGTTGAATGTGAGCAAACTTCCAGCATGAAGGGAAGATGTTAGAGGATAGACAGAGACGAAAGAGTTTGCCTAGGCAGGGAGTCAGCACGGAAGCACAGTTTTTGAGAACAACAGGAGGAACACCGTCCGGACCGATGTATCGATGTTTACGGCCCAACTTTCTTATAGGCCTAGTAAGTGGTCAATTCTCAGGCTGTCAAACTAATACGAGTCCCATACTTGTCCTCATTATTACCGGTACTATTTATATAACATTAAAATTATACTGTATAGTTGTTATGTCTTCGGAAGTGATAAAAATACCAAAACAATTCAATTTCATGCTAATTTTCTTGGAAGTCCTTCCTCTCTATCAATTCCAGACCGGTAGTGCTTGTTTGTTGGTCTATGTATTTATTATACCGGTATATATATTTATTGCTCAGCTTCCTCGCTAGACCTCCATCAAGCTTAAAAAAAACACCCCTCAGACTCCCTTTCAAGATAAATGTGTACAATTTTATGTAGAACAATGTTCCGGCCGAAGGCCGATTCCTTCTAAAATTACAGCCTCGTTATCGCTCGCCAGGAAAAAATCGACACCAAAATGGCACGAAAGGTATTAATATTGACAAAGAAATGGGGCGAAAGGTTTGAATATCGACTAACTAATGGAAAGAACATCTTAACATCTGAAAACTAGTACGGTATACTAAACATGAGGGAGAACAACAAAATTGTCCCGGTTTGACACCCTGGTTCAACTTATTCTTGCTAACATTATAGGCATTTGTTCAGCTTAAGAAGGGCTCTCTAGGCATAATTATAGGTACGGTACCGGTATAACATACAGTACCGGTACATCTCAAATAACCCTCTGACTCTCAAACGTCCTTCCTAAACTGAATAAACCCGTCTAATGATAGCCAGAATAAAAGAAAGAAGCCTACTAGAACACTGAAGGGTTAAGATAATGAAGCATTATAGTAGTAAGAGGGGTGTCAAACCAGGACAATTGTTTATGTTGATGACTGGAACGAATAGGAGAAGATATTAATATAACACTATGTGAGGGGGAGCACTTTATTGACAACGTTTTGCAGATAGATTCTTCAGGTCACTGAAGAATTACCTGAAGAAGCTATCTGCGAAACGTCAATAAAGTGCTCCTTCTCATATGGTGTATATATTCATTCTGTCAACTTTTCTAAGTTATTCCAACATGAGAAGAAATACTAGAATTCTACCATGAAAGTGCATTGTGTTGGCCAGTTTTTCAATTAAAAATAGGCACAGTAATAAGAACTATAAACCGTTATATTAACTTCGTATATACACAAAAATAGCACTGAAAAGAAGATACTCTGATATCGTTTGATATCCTGGGTTACAGGAGGTACCGGTAGGTTAAACTTTAGGTATAGCGCGGTTGGGAATAATTATGTACATGATTAGATTAATATCCAGTATTCGAAAATGGATAATAAGTCGTAGGCTTGTGCATAAATCTTTAACTGTCTTGGTGGTGTAACGGGTAGAGTGTTTGAAATTTGTGTGTGGTAACCCAGGTTTGAATCCCAGTGGATCACATATATGCTTTCATTAATTTTATTGGAGGTGTTTGGTGCTGGGGTGAAATGAATAAAAAATAGATTATCAGTAGGTTCAGGGATATTTCGTGTCGAGGCCGGTCTATATGATCTGTGCCCCATGAATATTCTTTCCTCTCACTTAAACATTATGGTATGTCCAGACGAGCGGGTCTGATCGGCGGGCATGCTCGTCATCGGGCACATTTGACGGGCAAACCATCAAAAAGCCGGAGCCCCTGTATAGCGAAATCACCAGGGGGTGACCGGTGGCTTGAGGAGCCACGACACTGCCCGACGTAAGATATCATAGGAGGTTTAGAGAAGGCTTGTTTGCCTCCCACTTCTCACAAATCTCACATCGTTGTAACACGGTTCAAATCAGAAACTTGCGATATCTAGCCAGGAGTCCTACAGTGAGCCACCTAGTATTTGCCAGTCTAAACCCCTTAGCCTACAAATAAGTTGATTCAACTTTATCGTCAAAATCCATACTTATGGAACGTTAAACTTGAGTGTGAGTGTTATAAGAACAGAGATAAACGAATAGCAGCAGTGAAGGCCATTGCTGTGAATAGCAGCAGTGAAGGCCATTGCTGTGGATAGCAGCAGTGAAGGCCATTGCTATGGATATGAGGGAACCTGGTGCTTCCGGTACGACGGATGTCATTAAAAAGAAAATAGACACGCTACGAAATTAGCATAGAGTGTGAAGCCAAGAATATGAAGCTTTCAAATAAGTCGGGAGCTGGGAGTGAGCTATGTTTATATCCCTAAATTATTGTGTTTTCAGTATCTGTCATTCCTCACTGATAGTGACATGATAAGACCTTCAGTGTCAAACATGGACAGCAGCCACAATACTGAGTACCGGTACTGTTTATGTCTACGGACATGGCTTCTGATACTGAGGTACGTAGGCATGCTCGCGCTCTCTCTCTTTCTCTCTGTATGCAATTAATGATACTTATATTATGAGTTAAGGGGAGATGGTTCACTTTTTGGTAGATTTTTTTAAATTTATTTATTAGGCCTATGTTTTTAGTTTCCTCCCTAGACCTCTATCAAGCTTAAAAAGACTTATGGCTGCCATAACCATTTCTTCTATTAAAGACTTATGGCTGCCATAACCATTTCTTCTATTAAAGACTTATGGCTGCCATAACCATTTCTTCTATTAATGACTTATGGCTGCCATAACCATTTCTTCTATTAAAGACTTATGGCTGCCATAACCATTTCTTCTATTAAAGACTTATGGCTGCCATAACCATTTCTTCTATTAAAGACTTATGGCTGCCATAACCATTTCTTCTATTAAAGACTTATGGCTGCCATAACCATTTCTTCTATTAAAGACTTATATATGGCTGCCATAACCATTTCTTCTATTAAAGACTTATGGCTGCCATAACCATTTCTTCTATTAAAGACTTATGGCTGCCATAACCATTTCTTCTATTAAAGACTTATGGCTGCCATAACCATTTCTTCTATTAAAGACTTATGGCTGCCATAACCATTTCTTCTATTAAAGACTTATGGCTGCCATAACCATTTCTTCTATTAAAGACTTATGGCTGCCATAACCATTTCTTCTATTAAAGACTTATGGCTGCCATAACCATTTCTTCTATTTAGCCATTCTTTTTCTTTAACACCCAGCAATAATTATACTACACAATATTTTCTTCTTCTCAGTAGTACTGGCCACCATGTTTATCGTACCGCACTCTACAACCTACCGTACTTGCATCGACGGGCACGCCCGCCCATTCATATCGACTCTGCTGTGTGGACAACATTCAATGGCAAGCCCTGGGGAATTTGTCCGCCGACCGCGCTGCCTGCAGGGCATGCCCGCTCGTCTGGACATGCCTTTAGGCTACCATAGTGCGGTTGGGAATATGTACATGATTAGATTAATATCCAGTATTCGAGAATGGATAATAAGTCGTAGGCTTGTGCATAAACCTTTAACTGTCTTGGTGGTGTATGGAGGAATCCGGCTTCGCCGGAAAATGTTTCTACCGAAAAAAGTTACTAAATAAGCCAGCTGTCTAAAACATAATCCAAAACATGCTGGTACGCTATCGCTCGCAAGGTGTAAATCGACACTTTCTAAACTACCCTCCTTCGGTTTCTATCCCTCCATCTGTGCCTTTGTCTCTAATTTCCTTTCCGGCCGTTCCATAGCCGCGGTTGTGGACGGCCTTTGTTACCACCTACCACCTCCTTTACGTTGGCCACGTGGTACCCGTCTTGCAACTCAATCCCACCCCTAATCTGAGCAACTCTCTAACCCAAGAGTGAAACATTACTCTCGAACTTTCTTCTACTCAACAGCTGAGCTCTGGAACTCTCTCCCAGAATCAGTCTTTCCCTCTTCCTATGACTTAAATTGCTTCAAACTCCGTGTGTCCAGGCATTTTGGCTCGACCGTCCCTTGATTTTGGCCCTGTCACTCTTTCAACTATGGGGGGAGGCACTCGCTATAGGCGATTCTGCCTTTTGCCTCCCTCAATCACATAGAAACAAAATTATGGATGATGATAAACGTCTTAAAACAGTACCGGTAAGCTGAATGGGGTCGAATAGCTACTACCCAGAAAGAAAAAAAAAAGCGGGTTGGTCCCCTTAAAGGTTTGTCATAGCACATAATTCAGTGCTTTATAGGCCTATGTAATTATTGTCGTAAATGCACTATGTGGGTACGGTACTATATAAAAATACTGTAAACACAAAAACTCTCTTTATAATTTTCCCAGCAGTGCCAAAATTGTGGGGTTAAACTCTAATTAGGCTGGCAAAATAGAGGCTCATTTCAATAAGTCGCGGGGAAGAGGTGCTCAATTCATGTTGTATCCCACGGCAACCATAATTAGCCTAGATCCCTTGCCATTATACTCTGGGTTTTTTTCAGCTGACGATAAATTGAATCCTTTAGCAGCTAATGTCTCGATACATAATGGAAAAATATGACACTACTATGGCTCTGCATCATAATAAGACCAAGTTTATACAATTAGCACCATATTTCACTACAAAATCTTAAAAAAATAACTACCGGTAAGAAATCTTGATGGGAACTTCGTAATTTACCGTCAGTTGAAAAGACATAGAGTATAGTGGGGGACGTGTGTTAAGACATAGAGTACCGGGTATAGTGGGGGGCGTGTGTTAAGACAGAGTACCGGGTATAGTGGGGGGCGTGTGTTAAGACATAGAGCATAGTGGGGGGCGTGTGTTAAGACATAGAGTATAGTGGGGGGCATGTGTTAAGACATAGAGTATAGTGGGGGGCGTGTGTTAAGACATAGAGTATAGTGGGGGGCGTGTGTTAAGACAGAGTATAGTGGGGGGCGTGTGTTAAGACATAGAGTATAGTGGGGGGCGTATGTTAAGACAGAGTATAGTGGGGGGCATGTGTTAAGACAGAGTATAGTGGGGGGCGTGTGTTAAGACATAGAGTATAGTGCGGGGCATGTGTTAAGACAGAGTATAGTGGGGGGCGTGTGTTAAGACATAGAGTATAGTGGGGGGCATGTGTTAAGACAGAGTATAGTGGGGGGCATGTGTTAAGACATAGAGCGTAGTGGGGGGCGTGTGTTAAGACAGAGTATAGTGGGGGGCGTGTGTTAAGACAGAGTATAGTGGGGGGCGTGTGTTAAGAGAGAGTATAGTGGGGGGCGTGTGTTAAGACAGAGTATAGTGGGGGCGTGTGTTAAGACATAGAGTATAGGGGGGGGCGTGTGTTAAGACATAGCATAGTGGGGGGCGTGTGTTAAGACATAGAGTATAGTGGGGGGCGTGTGTTAAGACAGAGTATAGTGGGGGGCGTGTGTTAAGACATAGAGTATAGTGGGGGGCGTGTGTTAAGACATAGAGTATAGTGGGGGGCGTGTGTTAAGACAGAGTATAGTGGGGGCGTGTGTTAAGACATAGAGTATAGTGGGGGGCATGTGTTAAGACAGAGTATAGTGGGGGGCGTGTGTTAAGACATAGAGTATAGTGGGGGGCGTGTGTTAAGACAGAGTATAGTGGGGGGGCGTGTGTTAAGACATAGAGCATAGTGGGGGGCGTGTGTGTTAAGACATAGAGTATAGTGGGGGGCGTGTGTTAAGACATAGAGTATAGTGCGGGGCATGTGTTAAGACATAGAGTATAGTGGGGGGTGTGTGTTAAGACAGAGTATAGTGGGGGCGTGTGTTAAGACATAGAGTATAGTGGGGGGCGTGTGTTAAGACATAGAGTATAGTGGGGGGCGTGTGTTAAGACATAGAGTATAGTGGGGGGCGTGTGTGTTAAGACATAGAGTATAGTGGGGGGCGTGTGTTAAGACATAGAGCATAGTGGGGGGCGTGTGTTAAGACATAGAGTATAGTGGGGGGCGTGTGTTAAGACAGAGTATAGTGGGGGGCGTGTGTTAAGACAGAGTATAGTGGGGGGCGTGTGTTAAGACATAGAGTATAGTGGGGGGCGTGTGTTAAGACATAGAGTATAGTGGGGGGCGTGTGTTAAGACAGAGTATAGTGGGGGGCGTGTGTTAAGACATAGAGTATAGTGGGGGGCGTGTGTTAAGACATAGAGTATAGTGGGGGGCGTGTGTTAAGACATAGAGTATAGTGGGGGGCGTGTGTTAAGACATAAGAGTATAGTGGGGGCGTGTGTTAAGACATAGAGTATAGTGGGGGGCGTCTGTTAAGACATAGAGTATAGTGGGGGGCGTGTGTTAAGACAGAGTATAGTGGGGGGCGTGTGTTAAGACATAGAGTATAGTGGGGGGCGTGTGTTAAGACATAGAGTATAGTGGGGGGCGTGTGTTAAGACATAGAGTATAGTGGGGGGCGTGTGTTAAGACATAGAGTATAGTGGGGGCGTGTGTTAAGACATAGAGTATAGTGGGGGGCGTGTGTTAAGACAGAGTATAGTGGGGGGCGTGTGTTAAGATTGCTGGATAATGAGTAAAACTAAAATGTGATGGTCCTAAATATATGAAACCCATGGTACCGTACCGTATGTGAAATAAAATGTAAACATACTGCATATAGCCTACCGTATATAAATAACTTTGAAAAATAGAATCAGGCAGGTCCTAGAATATTACCAAACATTTTATGGCTTCCATGAGATTCTCTTCTTAACCCCATCAATATATACAATTATATTTCATATTTTGTTCTGGTTATAATTAGCCTAGCCGGTTTAAACCCTTTCTCAACCACTACGTCTTTTTTACTTTATTCTGGCTACTATTAAATGATTATATTCAGCTTAAGAAGGGCTTCCAGCAATTAACCGGGCTTGGAACTATCTCTCTTGACCATTTTCACTACCACAAATTCTACTTAAAACTGTCCAATATCGTCTAAATATAGCTAGAATAAAATTAAAAACACGTCGCCGGTACAGAAGAGGTTAATGGGGTAAAACCTCTCTCAACCCTCAGCCTCCCACAACTCCTGACTATACTGAATACAATAATATACTGACCGCCAAAATAAACTGAAAAAGCGTGACCGAAAACTGAAAGTTTAAGTTGAATAAAAAATAAATCCGTTTACATCGTCCACTTGACCATACCAACACTACCGTACCCTACCGGTACCGGTACTCTGTTACTTTTCAACTGACGGCAAATTGCATAGTTCCCATCACAGTTATTTTGAAGATTTGTTAGTGAAATATGGTGCCAATTATATACACTTGGTCTTAATATGATGCAGAGACATAGTGGTTTCATATTTGTCCATTACGTATCGATAAATTAGCTGTTAAGGAATTCAATTTACCATCAGATGAAATGAAACAGAGTTATAGGCGTCATCAAACTGATAGCCTTAAGAAGGGATGGTTGGTTTTTCTTGAACCCCTTCTTCCTAATGTTTAGCCCCAATAGTTTTCAGGTTTTAAGACGTTTGCTCAATTAGTTTGGCGATTTTAAGAGTTTTTACCCAATTTATTTGTCAATATTAAGACCTTTCATGCCATTTAGGTGTAATTTTAAGGGAAACGACCGGCACATTGTTATACCGAAATGTGTACAAATTTATCTTGAAAGGTGCTTTTGGGAGTGTTTTCTTAACTTTGATGGAGTCCTAGGGAGGAAACTAAACACATAATACAATGGTAAATAAATAACCAAATATATACACACATCCCCCCCCCCCTTAACTCGTAACTCATTTATTACCGGTGACATACTTTTCATTATTTTCTGGCAACTACTTGACAATTTTATTCAGCTTAGGTAGGACGCATACCGGTACCAATGACAAATCTACAGAGTATCTCAAATAATCCTTTAAGCTATAATACATCTTTCTTAAACTTCATGAAATCGTTTAAATGTGCAGTACGTAGCTGATATATATATATATATATATATATATATATATATATATATATATATATATAAGACGTCACTGGTACTGGAGGGGTTGGTATAGCCTAATTCTAGTGGTGGCTCCAACTACCGGTACATTTAGGTATAAACATTAGTTATGTTCATCTGTTTATTTCCTTATTTAATTATTTCTGATATTATATACTTGGGCATTTATGTTTGAAAATAATACTAGCTTAGGTTAGGTTAGGTCGTTAGGTTAGGATGATACAAAACTAAATTGCACCAATTCTTATTAGGCCTATGATAAACAAAAAACATAACATATGAAGGAAAACTATGGAATTAAACAATAAATATTACTAAACGCGATTTGGAGCTATTGCTAGAAATTGACGGAAGAGTTAAAACAAAGCCAAGTTGGACGTATACGGTACCGTACCGGTACTCCTTCAACACACTCACAGCTTCTTTGCTTGTATTCTAGCTAACAAACTGGGACTTTATCAATTTAACCCCTTCTGTACCGGCGACGATTTTTTAGTTATATTCTTGCTCTATTTAGACAATTTTGTGCAGTTTAAAAATGATTTGTGGTACCGGTACTACAAAGTGAGATAGTTTAAGGCTTGTTAATTGCTGGAGACCCTTATTAAACTGAATATACTCGTGTAATAGTAGCCATAATAAAGTTAAAAGGACGCAGGCGGTACAGAAGGGGTTAAAGGGGGAGGGTTTGCTTATTGGTCACTATGTACAGTACCGGTATATATCATTCTTTTAGCTTCCTCCCTAGTCCTCCATCAAGCATCAAATAATATCCCCAAGATCCGCTAGCTTCTGGATCAATAATATCCCCAAGATCCCCTAGCTTCTGGATCAATAATATCCCCAAGATCCCCTAGCTTCTGGATCAATTAGTATAGTTTGTCGGTAGAAAATTGTCCCGGTGGTTCGTCCTTAAATTAAAGGCTAGCTATCGCTCGCCAGGAAAACATCGACACCTGAATGGCACGAAAGGTCTAAAATTGACGAATACATGGGGCGAAAAGTCTTAAAATCGCCAAAACAAATGAGCCTAACATCTTAAAATCTGGAAACTAATGGGGCTAAACATGAGGGAGAAGCTGGACCAGAACAACCAACCATCCCCCTTAAGAATTAGGCTGTTATCTAAGTGTTAATTAACCTTCTCAGTACTGTGACGCATTTCTTTATTTTATTCTGGATAATAATTAGACGATTTGTTTTAGCTTAGGAAGGACCACAAGGAATCAGACGAATACTAGGCTACCGTACTTATCTTATTTAACTCTCGGAGCTTTCAAGGACGCATTATCCCTTTAATTCCACTGGACGATTTCATTCAGTTTGAGAAAGGACTCTTGGAATTTAAAGAAATAACCGAGGTGATCTGATCGTTCTCGCTGTTGTACAAATATCCTGGCTACACCGACACATCATGACAACTCCCCCTATATTGTCACCAAATATCCTGGCTACACCGACACATCAAGACAACTCCCCCTATATTGTCACCAAATATCCTGGCTACACAGACACATCAAGATAACTCCCCCTATATTGTCACCAACTATCCTGGCTACACCGACACATCAAGACAACTCCCCCTATATTGTCACCAAATATCCTGGCTACACCGACACATCAAGACAACTCCCCCTATATTGTCACCAAATATCCTGGCTACACCGACACATCAAGACAACTCCCCCTATATTGTCACCAAATATCCTGGCTACACAGACACATCAAGACAACTCTCCCTATATTGTCACCAAATATCCTGGCTACCCCGACACATCAAGACAACTCCCCCTATATTGTCACCAACTCATAGCGAAGAAGATGCCCGACCATTCTCGAAGATGCTGTGACCGACCGTATAGCTGCTGTGACCGACCGTATAGCTACTGTGACCGACCGTATAGCTGCTGTGACCGACCGTATAGCTGCTGTGACCGACCGTATAGCTGCTGTGACCGACCGTATAGCTGCTGTGACCGACCGTATAGCTGCTGTGACCGACCGTATAGCTGCTGTGACCGACCGTATAGCTGCTGTGACCGACCGTATAGCTGCTGTGACCGACCGTATAGCTGCTGTGACCGACCGTATAGCTGCTGTGACCGACCGTATAGCTGCTGTGACCGACCGTATAGCTGCTGTAACCGACCGTATAGCTGCTGTGACCGACCGTATAGCTGCTGTGACCGACCGTATAGCTGCTGTGACCGACCGTATAGCTGCTCTCCAAATCAAGTGACGTGTATAAATATGGTGTCGTCATCTAGGGTGGCAGAAAGGAAGCAACCAAAACCTTGAAGCTCCACTGTGACCATCTAGCGCGACACATGGGAAGCACCCAACACCTCAAAGCTTCAATCAATTATCTCGGGGCCTTGCAATAATTACAGGCTACAGACAACCTATATACAGTCCCGAGGTTGAAAATATATGAGATATCATACTTTACCCTATTGATTCCCAGAAATTGAGAAAATCATCTAATGATATCCATAACATAACGAGGAAACGCGTCGGTACTTACTATCGAAACTACCACGCTTTGTTCTCAATATTTGAAGGCTATTGTAGAAAAATAATGTTGCAAACATCATATTAAAATTTGTTTCATCCACCGGAAATGCTTATAGCGTTAAAAAAAGCTCTCCGGGCGGATAATGGGTTGCTTTTCTGGGCCCCTTTCTCCCTCGTGTTTAACCCCATTAGTGTTGAGCTTCTAAGACGTTCTGCCCATTTGTTTGGCGATTTGAACACCTTTCACCCCATTTCGTTATCAATTTTAAGACCTTTCGTGCCATTTAAGTGTCGCTTTGTTCCTGGCGAGCGATAGCGAGCCTGTAATTTTAAGAGGGACCGGCCTTTTGCCGGGACATTTTCTACAGAAAAATGTACATATTTATCTTGAAGGGGGTCTAGAGGGTGTTTTCTAAGCTTGATGGAGGTCTAGCGAGGAAACTAAAAAATATATTATATGAATTAATAGACCACAAAATCAGCCACAAGACCCTTAAGCCCCTTGCTGGCAAAATAGATGCTGATTTCAGCAAGTCATGGGGTGTGTGTTTTGAGAGTTATGAGATCGTTGGAAATTGGGGCAAAAACATTTTCCAGGGATTGTAACTAATTTCAACTACCGGTACTGTATAATGATAAATACTACCTATCAAGCTCCACCCCCTACAAAAGAAAATAAATTCAAATAGGAAAATTTGAGGTAGTTTCGGTAATGTTTTCCAACGCGTCCTAATACAGAAAGTGTTCCTACTTCTACAGGTGCTTAACCGAGTACAATCGTCTAATTAAAGACAATAGATTCAAGAAAGGTGTCATGATATCCTGAAGGTAATTCTACTGAATTACAAGTTTTTAATTACCGGTGCGATATTTCTGCTTTATTAGTAGTCATTTTCAGAGCTTCCGTGACCGTGTTTAGGATACCAAAGTTTCTCAGTGAATTTAACAAGGGCAACTGATGCTAAAAAAAATAAGCCCCCATACACCTCACCAAAATGACGGGAAAGTTGTTATTTTAGACGTTTTTCAAAATGGCCGCCGCCGTCATCTTAAAAAATTTATAAAGTTCTATTTCTTGAAGTGAATGGCCAAAAATGACAATTTTGGTGTCTGTTCCCACTAATTTTGGTGTCAGAAAACCAATGGGATGGCATAATTAAAAAATAATTAATAACTAATTACCAAATAATTAAGAAAATAAGAAAATAATTAAGAAAATCAATGGGATGGCATAATTCATGATTTAGAGTCCCATTAACCTCAACATCTAAGACAAATATGATGTTGTTAAATCCACTGAGAAACTTTGGTATCCTAAACACGGTCACGGATCCTCTGAAACTTACTCAAATAATATAATATATAATTTAAAATGTAAACCAAGAATGTTGACTGATCAATTCCTTCTTTTTCAGGTTTGTTGCATCGAATTTGGCGTGAAGAATCATAAGCATGGAACGTAGAGGAGTTAGTGATGTTCCTGACCCAGGACCTGGATTAAAATGTATATTATGTCAACATCCCTGTATAGCTGATGATAGTACGGACAAGACATTTGATACAAAGTGGGAGAATCTAAGGAGCAAGTGTTTTCGGTGGAAGGAACTTGATAAATTTCAGCATGCCGATGCAGCAGTGGAGTGGGCCTTCAAGCATTTATCAAGGCTGCTTTCAAAAGAAAGGCATCTACAACCACTATTCAGCTCATACACTGTGTTGTTGGCAAACCAGCAAGGAATCTCACCACAGATGAAGTTTTGCAGAATCTCACATACGCCCATGCAGAAGCAGACACAGCTCTGTTCACTCTTTATGGTAAGCTGCGGTCAGAAGGGTATACAGAAGCAGTTGTCATAGACACTGAAGATACTGATAACTATGTTCAGGCAGCCTATGTGGCTCGGCAAATATCAGGACTCTTGTGCTTGAAACGCAAATCTTAGCTGATAAATGCTCGGTGTTTGTGTAGTGAGGCAATGGCGGAGTCTTTGATCCCACTTTATGTTCTTACCGGATGCGACCATAACTCCGGCTTTTATGGAATAGGCAAGAAAACTATTGTTGACCGTGTAGAAAAATCATCAGAAGCTCGCAACCTCCTTAAAAGTTGTGGCACAATCATCCCAGTCACACAGGAAATCATCAATGACTTACAGAAATTTGTTATCCGGTACATCTATTGTGACACCAAACACAAGACCCTAGCAGAGGTGAGAGCAGCAAAGTGGTCAGTACGGTACTCAAGAAAAAGAAGATCATCAGACTGGTACCTGATTCTGACAGTCTACGACCACCCTTAGAGCGCACCAATTACCTCACATATCTGCAGAAGAATTTCCAGCTTCAGAATCATCCATCACCAATTGGCCATGGATGGCACCTTGTAAATGGCTTATGCCTCCCAGTACGCTATACCCAACCTGCACTTCCATCATTCCTGGATCTTCTAAAAAACTCCACGTCATCCACAAATGGACAGCAGCGATGATGACAGCGGAAGTGATTCTGACAGTTGTGCATCATATTTGTCCTGCAGTGATAGTGCATCTTAATGCAGTAGGTCTCATGTTTTATTAATTTAGGATACCAAAGTTTCTCAGTGGATTTAACAAAATCATATTTGTCTTAGATGTTGAGGTTAATGGGACTCTAAATCATGAATTATGCCATCCCATTGATTTTCTTAATTATTTTCTTATTTACTTAATTATTTGGTAATTATTTATTAATTATTTTTTAATTGTGCCATGCCATTGATTTTCTGACACCAAAATTAGTGGGACTAGACACCAAAATTGTCATTTTTGGCCATTCACTTCAAGAAATAGAACTTTATCAATTTTTTAAGATGACGGCGGCGGCCATTTTGAAAAACGTCTAAAACAACAACTTTCCCGTCATTTTGGTGAGGTGTATGGGGGCTTATTTTTTTTAGTATCAGTTGCCCTTGTTAAATTCACTGAGAAACTTTGGGGTAAATCTACAGTTATACTACCCCTCCCCCACTACACCCCACCACCTCCCCCCTTCAAAACACGCCTTTTAGCGTGATTTTGGATGGTTCAGCAGATGCGGAAACTGGAAAAAAACGTATTTTGATATAAATTTATCACCAACCAGATACGAGTTTTTCAGGTAATTTGTTGTTGTTTTTTATTTTTTATTTGATATAGTGTTGTTTAATACCGAGGACCGTCGCATTTTAGTCTTTTTAACATTAGCCTAACCTAACCTAACTTAACCTAACCTAACCGAAAACTAACCTGTCTCGCGACCGGTCTAAACCCAGCTCACGTTCCCTGTTTATGGGTGCGCGGCGACGGTCTAAACCCAGCTCACGTTCCCTGTTTATAGGTTCGCGAAGGTTTGTAATACTTCAATGTATCTATTTCAAGTCAAATATACATTTCCGCGCATCATCAAACCATACTAAGTCTACTACTAATAATATTAACCCATTAGTACCAACAGAATAGCCACAAAATAGGGGTAGTATAACTGTAGATTTATCAAACAGTTTTCTTAATTTACGTATTTGGCTAAAACATCTTCAAAATAGCAGAGTAGGCCTAATCAAGATAACAACATGACAATTTACCGTCTGTTGAAAAACCCAGGCCACAAATCTGGTAAATTGATACGGTGTGACAGTCACGAGTTTTAGCATGTGTTTTTTTTTGTTTCCATTTTTTCTTTGATATACAGTGTTGTTTTATACCAAGGACTGCAGCAAATGAGTATTTACCCATTATCCAACAATCTAATAACACGGCCCCCACTAGTGGGGAGGGCTATGAAGATCAGGGAAATTGCGGGGTAAAAGGGGAAAAAATAGGGGTAATATGGGAAGAACTCTGGGAAAAACTAAATAAGATGGTCACCAATTTTCCCATGGATTTTGTTTTATTTTTCCCTGTTAGTTTTCATCAATATATAGTGTTTGGAAATAATTACAACCCTCGGCGAAACCGTTTTCCCCATTATACAACGACCTTAAGACACGCCGCCCGATAGTGGGGAGGGCTATGAAGTACAGGGAAAATGAGGGGTTAAATGCGTAAAACGGCGATTAAAACTTATTTTAGCAAAACTTGGCTCGGGTTCTTAGGTATTTCTAAGACCTAAACCCCAATATTTCGAAAACCCGAGCCAAGTTTTGGCCAAAGCTGGCTCGGATTTTGAGAGTTTGTAGACAACAAAATGACAGTAACCTCATTTAGAAATTTGGCTCAGGTTTCCCGAAATTGCAAAGCCATAAAACCCGAATTTTGGAAAACCCGAGCCAAGTTTTGGCAAAACTTGGCTCGGATTTTGGGAATTTTAAGAGTAAACAAATTACAGACAGTAACCTAATTTAGAATTTTGGCTCATGTTTCCCTAAATTGCAAACCCCAAAAAGCATAATTTTGGAAAACCCGAGCCAATTTTTGGCAAAACTTGGATCGTATTTTGAGAATCGAAAAAGACTAACTAAATGTCGGAAATCGGCTAATGATTTCCCTAATTGCAAAGCCATATAACCAGATTTATCGAAAACGTAGCACTTATTTAAATCATAAATATCCAGTAACATAGACCTAGTACATTGGATACAAGCCTAATCCACACCTAACGCCTACAATTGTGTCCGCAGTACCTAGTATGTCTACGTGGGATACAAAATGGCGGTTGGGCCGGCGCCCATTTAGTAGCCTACCGGTATTCGGCCGTATCGGTATCTGTAAATACGAATGCGAGTCACTTCGAGCGAATTCCTGATCGAGCGGATGCACAATCTAACCTAACCTAACCTAACCTAATCTAACCTAACCTAACCTAACCTAACCTAACCTAACCTAACCTAACCTAACCTAACCTAACCTAACCTAACCTAACCTAAATGCGACTCTGCTCGAATATGAATTCGCTCGAAGTGTCCAGATACCGTAAATACTACCGCAACTACGAATCTTGTTTCTGAGACCTATTATATAAACCTAACCAAACAACCCAACCTATCGACAGAGATGGACAGGTGGAGTGGACTAAAAAGCTGGTGGACAGACCTCGGGAGACAGGTGAAAATAGCGTGTGTACGAATCGGTGCCGTCTATAGGCAAGTATTGACAACCATGTTGCGACAAAATTAAATTTTAGTACCATATATTTTTATTAGGTTTTGCCGAGGCTTAAAACACACTTTCATATTATGTTTAGAGCATATTATAAAATCCATATTTGTTTTATAATATTTCAAAATAATTGGTGACCAACTTATTTAGTTATACTGAACTCTGAAAATAAAATATAGAAAAGTAAGAAAACATTAATATGTGAAAATCCGAGCCAAGTTTTGGCAAAAGTTGGCTCGGATTTGGGTATTTTTCAGAGTAGGCCTACAAAAACCCCAAAATTGGGAAACAAAGTTGGCTCGGCTTTTGGCATTTTTCAAAGTTTTTTGAAACCCATTAAACCCCAAAATTTGAAAACCCGAGCCAACATTTGCCAAAACTTGGCTTGGGTTTAGCGATTTTTTGAAGTAAAAAAACACAGTAACCTAACCTAGAACGTTGGATACAAGAATAACCCTTACCTACCAGCTAGTATGTGTAATACGTGCATAGAAACTAACCTTGACGTTTTATGAGGGGGAAAACAAATCTATAAAGCATAAATCCCGTAAAACAGGACTTGTCATTATGCAGACAAGACTGTGTTTTACCCTATATCTCCCTTATAATACATTTGCGAAGGGAAGGACATACATAGGACTGAAGACTATTATATAACATACCTATAGGCTACACAAACATCGATGGGGCTTGTAACTGTCACACCGTAAAATCTTACCAAAAATCTTAATCACTAACCTCTATACCGGGTACCGGTACCTAAAAAACTACTGAAGTACTGGAACTGATATTTCTACCATTTGAAAAGGGTCCGCCAAGGAACAGGTGTAGCAAGTTACTGTCCGTTTGCTCTAGCCATTTTTTAGTTGCAGAAGTTAGGGATCATGATTTCTGGCCCAGTTATCGTGAATACATTATAGTAAGTACCGGTATTAATCGTTTCAGTGCGGGTGACGACTTTATTTTATTCTAGATATATTTAGACGATATTGTGTAGTTTAATTAAGAAAGATCTGTGGCACTTAAAGGTGAATTCCAGGGATGAAACCTATTCAAACTACAATGCCCATTGGGATCTGCTTGGTTTTAGGTAGGCCTACATGATACGATAATCTTCAAGGACACTACATCCGCCTTATTAGAAACAATTTATTAGGGAAAATAGACACCAACAGATTCGCCATATTTTTCTCCATATTGTCCGCATGGAGGATTTTCGTTATTGACAAATTGAAAAAAATACCCTTTTCACAGAAAAATACACCAAAAATCTGTCAAAGATGTCAAATAGCGGGGGTGTGGGGGCGGCAGCCCCCACCCATAATACTAGGATAGGTTAGGTAAGGTTGTTAGGTTAGGCTATTGTCCTTTCAAAGGGGTATAGGCTAGTAAACACTTGGATAGCTGATACCCGGTCAGAGATAAGAAGAGGAAGAGTCCGATGTAGTCTCCTTGAATGCTACCCATGACACTGAATAACTTTCATCAATTTGTTTTAACAATATAGAAATATAGCTTATCTAAGTTATTTTGTTAGCATTCAAGGAGACTACTGCAGGACTCTTCTTCTTCTTCTTCTTACCTCTGACCGGGTATAGGCTATCCTAGTGTTTACTAGCCCATTCCCCTTTGAAAGGACATTAGCCTAGCCTAACAACCTTACCTAACCTATCCTAGTATTATAGGTGGGGGCTACTGCCCCCACACCCCCGCTTTGACTTAGATTTTTGGTTTATTTGTCTGTGAAGTGGGTATTTTTCAATTTGTTGATAACGAAAATCCTCAATTTTTTTTTTTTTTTTCTATATTCCAACTTACTTCCTCTCGGGCATAGGCTGAGAGCCTTAACATTCACCGCTTTACAATGAACAGTGAAGCCCGTGAGGTCTTGTTCCAGTCTAGGGAGTGAGACATGTGAAGCACGTAGAGTACAACGAGCACCTGCCATCTTGCCTTCACATGAGGCACGGTGCTCACTCATGGCCCGAAACGACCCCATCTCTGAAGCCACCTCGTTCCCGTGCTTCACTGTCTCACCCCCTACACTCGGACTCTCACACTTACACACACACAACGCCACCTGTTGAGCAGATAACTCACCAGGCATTGCACCCCTATAGCATATTTTGAATATGGGAATATTCATACAGTGCTATTTAATCAGGGAACAATGAGGGTATTTTATTGACGTTTCGGTGGGCTTGTGGTAATGCACTGATACCAGGTACAGCACAAATTCCATCCCAATAATATCTTCCCATTGATACATCGGGATTTGAACCCGGTACCTTTGGATTACCAGGCCAGTGGCAAGACCACTCCACCACACCTCCCCCATGCGGACTATAACAGGGTTATTCAAAACTTTAGCGACAAAATTACAGGGTGAAGTCCTGACCTGATATTAAACATATTTCCATATGGATTTTTCCCAAAAATAAAAGGTTAATACAGACATGAAAGCCAAATCCATTCAGTGAGCGACCGATCGAACACTTCAAAATCAACCCCGAACCCCCCCACATCACCCCCTATTCTCTCTCGGGTAGGTGAGGGAAGTTATTACAACTTATGAAGCAATGAACCCTTACCGATCCCGGGATTCAAACAGATCCGTAGGCTTTGAATCGATCTCAAGGCTTCGTGTTTCATGTAATGTCAGATAAGATAGTAGTAACGTATACGCCCTGGCATCTAAAAAAAAAAAAAAACTTTATGAGTGACTGTACTGTACGTATTAATTTCTTCATTTACAAGGATAACCCTAATTTTACTGTAATGCTCTGTAACAACTGTTATTATACGTACATTTAACGGCATACTGTACAATGCCGTGTAATAAGAGTATCGGATTTTCTGTTATGGTTGCATGTGACACTAATTTAATACACTGATACTGTACACCCTGTAATAAAAAATAATAAAAACTATTACTGGTTACTACTCTCCTAGCCTATCTGACATTACATGATACACGAAGCCTTGGGATCGATTCAAAGCCTACGGATCTGTTTGAATCCCGGTAAGAGTTCATTGCTTCATACGTTGTAATAACTTCCCGGTTTAATGTTATTTTAATACCACGAATTTTGTTGATATATTTGAAGATAAATAATGAATCTACTATATATGCTCTAAAGATCATAAGAAAATTTGTTTTAACCCTTGGCAAAACCTAATAAAAAAGTATGGTACTAAAATGTCTTTTTCGTAACAAGGTTGTCAATACGGTACTTTCAGTCATCGATAGCTCTAAAGATCATATGAAAATGTGTTAAACCCTCGGAAAAACCTAATATAAAAGCATGGTACTAAAATTTAATTTTCGTAACAAGGTTGTCAATACGGTACTTTCCCGTTATCAATGTACAATCAAGCTGAAGATTGCAGAATGAACACCATAGACTTCATCGACTTTTCTTTCACCTTCGTATAATCGACAACCAATTTTTTTTTTTTTATTAAGGGATTAGTACTCAACCAGCGGGGGTGTGGGGGCGGCAGCCCCCACCCATAATACTAGGTTAGGTTAGGTAAGGTTGTTAGGTTAGGCTAATGTCTTTTCAAATCACTATAGAGTGTCAACATCGATCGATAGGCCTAATGGGAAAATAGGTTTTCCCGAGATTTCTAATTAATTACAAACACTATATATTGATGCAAATGACCAATTTTGTTTATAAAAAACACTCGGAAAATTTGTGGTATTAAAATAAAAAATTTCCAACTTCCCTCACCTACCCGAGAGAGAATAGGAGTTGCTGTGGGGGGGTTCGGGGTTGATTTTGAAGTGTTCGATCGTTCGCCCACGGTAATGGATTTGGCTTTCATGTCTGTAATTAACCTTTTATTTTTGGGTAAAATACATATGGAAATAGGTTTAATATCATGTCAGGACTTCATCCTGTAATTTTGTCGCTAAAGTTTTGAATAACCCTGTTTTAGAGAAAATTATGGCGAATCTATTGGTTCCTATTTTCCCTAATAAATTGTTTCTCATAACGTCGCACTAGTGTCCTTGAATATTATCGTTATTTTATGTGGCGCGAACTGGCGTGTTTACCATGACGTAACTGTAGCCAATGGCGGGAACTCTCGACATGGGAAATGGGTGAATCTGTGTTTTTTTTTATTTGAAACTCTTATAATTTGTATGCATGTTTACAGCTCAACATTTGGCTTCACCACTGTCTGGTCAAGGGACCGCGATATATAAATTGAACAGAAAACTATATTATCATTACGAAATAGGGCTTAGAACTGAGTTCCCTCAACTCTGGACCAGGCTAAACATGCATAAACACTGCATGTACAGTATGTTAATTGCTGGCGAGCTGGGATTATTTCTAGATGTGCACCACATCATCAGGACGTTGGTCGATCTTTTGCAGAGCTTGAGTGTTGAATTGAAAGGTATTAATTACGAAAAACAGACCTCACTGTTCAGGACCGCATATCTTGTTTACCCCAAACGGCTTCTCTGCATAATGGAGTCACTCCAGCTGGCTGAATATGCCAATTCGTCACCAACGACTATTTATATTAGTATTTTGTTCTGGAGTTAAATGGAATGGAATTATATCGATATTGCCCATATACACATTACAGTATATTCATGCCAAGTTATGACCCTGCATTAATCCCCGTTTGGTCAATATACAGGAGGCGCTACAATATAGGTAGCAAAATTCTAATGGTAGTTTTGTATTCCTATCATCATATCCTTCAATTCTATATACTTTTTATCCTCGGGGGGGGAAAAAAAAAAATCTTGGGATTTTTCATTTGTTTTCTTGGGATTTTTTGTTTTGGTCAACCAAAAAACCTAACCTAACCTAACCTAATAGCCCCCAAATACATTTAGGTTAAGTTAGGTTAGGTTTTTAGGTTAGGTTAATAAAAAAAAAAAAAAAAAAAAAAATCCAAGAATAAATAAAAACCCCAAGATTTTTTATTTTTTTTTCCCGGGGATAAAAAGTATATAGCAATGAAGCATATGATGATAGGAACCCAAAACTACCATTAGAATTTTGCTACCTATATTGTAGCGCCTCCTGTATATTGACCCTTCGTTTTTTCATTCATCCCTGTAGGCCTAGTTCACCTTTAAAGGGTAATTTGAAATAATTTGTAGGTTTTTTTTTCTCGATAGAGGTCCTTCGTAAACTCGATAAAATCGTCTAATAGTAGCCAGAACAAAGTTAAGAGGACGTACGCCGTAATAAAAGGGTTAAATAATGTTACCTGAGTAGCAGCAGAGTACGGCGATGGTCCACCACAGTATTACCTTCACCTTCTTCATCATGCAGGTACTGAGCACAACTTCACTAATTAGCACACCTCACGCATTACGTACGGTACGGAATTCAATTGGTCATATTTAGTTTTCAGTTATCATATTTATGCATAATTCACTTCACTTCACAATGGCACTGTTTAATTTGACACTTGTAATTGTAACTTGCACGATATAAGTGTTCTTGCTGAGAATAATAACTTATATTTGGGTGTTTATCGAAGGTAGGCCTAGTTTATCTAACATAATAACGTAGTTAATTAGGAAACTATAACAGGCATATTAATTAATTAAATTTCATGCCATAACATCTGTGCTAACATACACATTCACACCTGCATTAATTTTCAGTGCAGAAACAGGAACGGGGCTTTAAAATAGTTGTAAATAGATCCTGGCTTGGGGAGCGGCGTGCGAGTGAGAGCGGAGGACAGACGAGCATACTCCCTCCACCACCGTCCAACCAACACTGGCTGGCCGCTCATGGCTCAAGTTGCTCAACCCAACAGTGACAGTAAATTATCAGTGTCGCCAAGTGCCACTCTGATAAAACTAGGCCTATATCCCAAAACAGCTACACGAGGACAAAAATATCAACATCAATTATTATTTGATCTAACAGGAAGATTACAATGGCCTGATAACTAAAATGGGAAGACAAAACACTAATCAATAATACATTACTTATTCCAAATATTTGTTTCAATTGTGGTTTAATTAAAGGCAAAACTTTTCAATTAAGTTTTCCTAAGTTTCGCAATTATTACTTTCTTTTTACGGTGAAAATTATCACCCTCTTCAGTGGAAAGATGGACATCTGTGATCCCCTTTCCTCTGAAAAGGAAGGCAATTATCCACAAAATGGTTGGTAATAAAATTAATAATGTCAGTTGCTAGTGTGTGTGTGTGTGTGTGTGTGTGTGTTTCACTATAATGCCACCTGGACTTAGCTTGGAATTAGTATAACACCAATAAACAAAGAGCAAGTCCTGAAAATGGCTTCGCTCGCCTGCCTTATAAAAGCGCTAGATCAAGGAATAAAGTGCTAGACTGGCAGCCCTGATCCCTCGCTGAGCCTCGCCTGTGCCTCGGCTGTCCACTAGTTAGTCTTTTCTGTAACTGGGGGCGGATATTTAGGTCATATGGAAACGACTCTTGGGGGAAGTAGCTGCTTTTTCTCGACCCCCTTCTAGCTCATATTTAATTCCATTAATGATGAGCTTTTAAGACGTTCGCCCCATTAGTTTAGCGACTTTAAGATCTTTCACCCCAGTTTTGTTGTAACTTTTAAGGTGTTGATGTTTTCCTGGCAAGTGATAGCGAGCCTGTAATTTTAAGACGTCCCGGCATTTTCATGTACAAATTTATCTTGAAGGGGGGTCTAGGGGTTGTATTTTTAAGCTTGATAGAGGCCTAGCGAGGAAACTATAAAATAAATTAATCATTATATAAATAGACCAACAAATAATCACTACCTCCTTAACCCCTATTGTGCCAACGAGGTCCTTTTTATTTTGTTCTAGCTATATTAAGACGATTCTGTACAGTTTCATAAGGATCTGTGGTAACAGGCTTTTAACAGAGTTAAAAGCCTGTTAATTGCTGGAACCTCTTATAAAACTGAATTAGATTGTCTAATAGTACCCAGAATAAAGATAAAACGACAGCACTGGTACTGAGGGGGTTAGATTTATCCTCGATGCCAAAAATATTGATTCTATGCTCTTCATTGATATAATTATAATTGTTACATGTATACTTCAATAGAAACAAAGTACAAGATGGAGTTAGTGTAGTTTACGCTAGGTTATGCGATGCTGAGAATCTATTCTCCTTGTCTTAGCAATTGGGAGCTGTGTTGGAGGCAAGTTACCCAACCTGGAAAACAAGAGCTACTACATATTAGCCAGATTACCACAGATATACAGTACTAGTAATCTCACGTATGTCCACTAACACCAGATGAACATACAGAAGACTGCCCATCTGTCTCTTCTTACCCGGGAATCGAATTGAAATTGTGTTGGAAGAGAGTCGAGCATACTAGCCAGTGAGCCACATAGGGCTCCTTGTAGAATAGGCTTGAGTAAATTTCGTTACAATTGGATAGATTATTTGTCTATGTGTATGAAGGAGACAAAAAGGCATGATGCCTGTAACGAGTGTCCCCCCCCCCCCCTCCCAAGCCAAAAGATTGACAGAGAGCCAAATTCAAGGGATATTTGGGTCAAAACTCCTAGACACACGAAGTTTAAAGCAGTCCAAGTCATAGGATGAAGGAAAGATTGATTAAGGGAGAATTGCATGTTATTAAATGTTGGTGTTATATTCGAAGTCACGGGAGAAAAGAAATTCCCGTTTGGCAACCGTCTTCCAACCTGTTCGAGTTAGTGCATTCTTGTAGTGAATAGCTAAAATATATACAATGATCCTAAAAACAACAGACTTCAGTGTAAAACAGTAAAATAAATTATTTTTGCTTTTTTGCTCTAAACACAAACCTAAATGAAACGTGTATTAGCAGTCAACTGATGAAATACATGGTTGTGGCCGAGCTGTGGAACGAAACACTGGCGGAGTAAGGGGAGCAAGGAGGAGGATGTTAGATAATATACCATAATATCTACCATATAAAGCAATGTTGTTATGTCACATGTGTATAGGTTTGTAGTACAAGGCACATGTGAACAATGAGCACCCTGAACGTAGGTATAAAGGAACATTGTAGAGAAAATACGAATATAATTAAATATGAGCGAATGACTGTAATAGTGTATGAGTGAGGTGGAAGACCAGAGAGGGAGATGTAGACCGTGAATGAAGTGGACGGATGGAGTTGAGAGGTATATGAGTGAAAGTGGTGTGGAGTGGGATGAAGAGCACCTGCCGGCTGACAGATGACGGGAGCAAGGATGCGATTCATCCATGTCCACCCCTTCGGAGATTGAGGCGTCTAGCATTAGATAGATAGATAGATTATTATTATTATTTTTTTTTTTATGTGAGTGAGGTAGACAAAAGGCAGAACTGCCTGTAGCGAGTGCCTCCCCCATAATTGACAGAGTGAGAGGGACAAAATCAAGGGACGTTCAAGCCAAAATGCTTGGACACACGGAGTTTGAAGCAATTTAAGTCATAGGAGGAGGGAAAGACTGATTCTGGGAGAGTTCCAGAGCTCAGTTGTTGAATAGAAGGAAGTCTGAGAGTAACGTTTCACTCTTGGGTTGGAGAGTTGCACAGAGTAGGGATGGGATTGTGTTGCAAGACGGGTACCTCGTACCCTACGTAGATGAAGTGGTATACACTGGGAGAGCTCTGAGGGGGTAGTGCTTGTTTTTTGGTCTATATATACAGTATAATATTATCTATTAATTTATTTTTTAAGTTTCCTCGTTAGACCTTCATCAATCTTTAACAAAACAAAAATAAACATCCCATAGACACCCTTTCAAAAAAAATATATATATATTTTTTCGGTAGAAAAATATCCCGACCGAAGGCCGGTTCCATCTAAAATTACAGGCTCGCTATCGCTCACCAGTATAAATATCGACAACTAAGTGGCACGAAAGGACTTGAGGCGAATGGTCTCAAAATCGCCACACCAACTGAGCGAACGTATTAAAATCCCAAAACTAATATGGTAAACATAAGGGAGAAGGGGGTCCAGAGAAAGAGACTACCTCCTCCCCCTTAATGTTCACCCTTCTATATGGTAAACATAAGGGAGAAGGGGGTCCAGAGAAAGAGACTACCTCCTCCCCCTTAATGTTCACCCTTCTATATGGTAAACATAAGGGAGAAGGGGGTCCAGAGAAAGAGACTACCTCCTCCCCTTAATGTTCACCCTTCTATATGGTAAACATAAGGGAGAAGGGGGTCCAGAGAAAGAGACTACCTCCTCCCCCTTAATGTTCACCCTTCTATATGGTAAACATAAGGGAGAAGGGGGTCCAGAGAAAGAGACTACCTCCTCCCCCTTAATGTTCACCCTTCTATATGGTAAACATAAGGGAGAAGGGGGTCCAGAGAAAGAGACTACCTCCTCCCCCTTAATGTTCACCCTTCTATATGGTAAACATAAGGGAGAAGGGGGTCCAGAGAAAGAGACTACCTCCTCCCCCTTAATGTTCACCCTTCTATATGGTAAACATAAGGGAGAAGGGGGTCCAGAGAAAGAGACTACCTCCTCCCCCTTAATGTTCACCCTTCTATTGTCCCGAGAAGGGGGTGTTCCTTTATTGAAACAAACACCAAAACACGTCGCCAGTAATGAAAGGGTTAAAGGGAAGTAGTTTTTCTTCTGAACCCCCTTCTCCTCCATGTATAGGCCCACTAGTGTTCAAATTTAAACACTTTCGCCCTATCCTTTATCAATACCAAGACATTTCGTGCCATTTAGGTGTTAATTTGTTCCTGACGAGAGAGAGCGAACCTGTAATTTAGGAGGAACTGGCCTTGGGCCGGGACATTTTTCTACCGAAAAATGTACAAATTTATCTTGAAGGGTGGACTTTATTATGTTTTCTTTAAGCTTGATAAAGGTCTAGGGAGCAAACTGAAACAAATGTATATACCATTAACAATATAAATATAAAATATACTGTCCCCTTATTAAAATAACCTCGGCGCCCTTCCGACTCACCAGGGTGGTTCGTGGAAACTGGGTGGGGTTGTTGAGTTACTCCCCCTCACAGTTTCTGGGTGGGGTTGTTGAGTTACTCCCCCTCACAGTTTCTGGGTGGGGTTGTTGAGTTACTCCCCCTCACAGTTTCTGGGTGGGGTTGTTGAGTTACTCCCCCTCACAGTTTCTGGGTGGGGTTGTTGAGTTACTCCCCCTCACAGTTTCTGGGTGGGGTTGTTGAGTTACTCCCCCTCACAGTTTCTGGGTGGGGTTGTTGAGTTACTCCCCCTCACAGTTTCTGGGTGGGGTTGTTGAGTTACTCCCCCTCACAGTTTCTGGGTGGGGTTGTTGAGTTACTCCCCCTCACAGTTTCTGGGTGGGGTTGTTGAGTTACTCCCCCTCACAGTTTCTGGGGGGGGTTGTTGAGTTACTCCCCCTCACAGTTTCTGGGTGGGGTTGTTGAGTTACTCCCCCTCACAGTTTCTGGGTGGGGTTGTTGAGTTACTCCGCCTCACAGTTTCTGGGTGGGGTTGTTGAGTTACTCCCCCTCACAGTTTCTGGGTGGGGTTGTTGAGTTACTCCCCCTCACAGTTTCTGGGTGGGGTTGTTGAGTTACTCCCCCTCACAGTTTCTCCTTACCATTACTCCTCTCCTCCCCTCTCTCCTCGTCGTTTCCTCCCCTTCTATCCTTCCTCCCTCTTCACCCCCCCCCCCCCTCTCCTCCTCCCCCATCTTCACCCCCCTCTCCTTCCCCCATCTTCACCCCCTCTCCCCTCCTCTCCTTCCCCCATCGTCATCCCACCCTCCTATTCTTTCCCCATATTCATCCTCTCCCCTCCCCCCCTTCCCCCATATTCATCCCTCCTCTCCTCTCTTCTCCTTCCCCATCTTCATTCCCCCTCCTATCCTTTCCTTCCCCCATTTTAATCCCACCTCTCCTCTTCTCTCCTTCGCCCATCCCCCACCTCTCCTTCCTCAAAGGTGATTGCAAACAAGTTTAGTCTCTTCGCTATAATTAGGCCAGAAATCGATAACCCTATTATTTCTCACAACATAAAATATAAATGAATTGATCATCGAGCTATCATTTTACCATTTGATAAGAGTCAGCCTGGGAGGACATTGTTTAGTTTGAAAACAGTCTGGGAAGGTTTTTTGTTAACCTAGGGGACAACCTTAAATACATTGCTCATATAAGGCTAAAGCAAGCATAATCTGCATTAACCCTTGCTGTGCCAGCGACGTCTTTTATTTTGGTTCTATCTACGTTTAGACGATTTTATGAAGCTTAGGAAGGATATATGGTCGCTAAAATAATTAAGTCAGATAGTCTGTAACCCTTTAATTGACAGACATCCTTCCTAAGCAGAAGAAAAAACACTTAATAGTGGCCAGAATATAATCAAAAGGATATCACCGGTATAGAAAGGGATAATAATCAAACAAAATAACATAATTACCCACAGGCATCATCTCGCACAGTGTTCAACCCATAATTACCCACAGGCATCATCTCGCACAGTGTTCAACCCATAATTACCCACAGGCATCATCTCGCACAGTGTTCAACCCATCATTTTCGACAATGCATGACAATATAATGATTCGTCTTGAATGTACATTGTTTTTCATTAAGACTGTCGATGAACTTTAGAAGCCTCATGTACAAACTGACATTTTTGGGTTAGGATGCAAAGTGTGGCCTTCAGAACACGTCAAGCGTAACATGGACTTTAATTGGCTCAGCTTTAGACACAGTTGCATTTATAGGTTTATATATTTCGGAGTTTTACTTTTGCATTTACATAGTCTACAGAGTTATATTTATTATACTGTATATGGATAGAAAGTTAAATTTGTGTTATTACATTTCAAAATGAGAGATATATATATATATATATATATATATATATATATATATATATATATAGTTGATTTTTACTTTGTTATACTATTTTTGCCATCGAAGCCTCCAAAATAGACAAACAGTTTGCAAGATACATCTGTGTTCACTATATTTATTTATTATATATGTAATATTGTCTAAAAGAGGGGTAAAGCGTTTAACAATAGCAAGGACAGGCCTTCACCTTTTACACTTCTATCTTGCTCTTTCTCTCCTCCTTCACTTCTCTCTAATTCTCAAGAGGCTTCTCACCTCCCCAACCTGTCTATCCCCTCTCAACTTTAACTTAACTGTATATTTATTTACTATCAAGTCTATGAAAATTGACTAAGAATGAATTAAATACCATATACAATGGCAATTAACAATAATTACAATGAATGTATTATGAATTTTCAAAACTTAATAACTGGCTACAATTGATTACTACTTTTAGTGACTGACTTGTACAAAATTGTACACATAATACAAACACTAAATACAGTATATCCTACAGTTAAGTTAAAGTTTAACTTAAAGCTAAGTTAATTACGAATCAGTAAATGAGTGACAATATTTTAAGGACTAACTCAAGTAAAGTAATTAACTGTTAATTACTTTACTTAAGTTAGTCCTAAATAATTGTCACTCGTATACTGCTTTGTAATATTAGCCTATACCTACAATATCAAAACATAGTGTTTATATTATATTTAGAGATGTATACACCTAAATTAAAAATTCTTATTAATATGTTGTGCATTTCTATGATTTAATAGCTTCATAATCATCTTTACTGTGCTTGTAAGATTTGTTTTATTTCTAAGTAAATTGAAGCTGTATTTTTCTGCAATGCATCAGTAACCGTGTATATTAGAATATTTTCTTCGTGCACTTCATTTTCGAGTCCAGGTCCTTCGCAAGTCACCTACGGTATGACTCGGCATCTTAGTCCGGACAATCTGACTAAGCTGTTAGCATTGTACAATGAGATTTTTTTGGGCCGTCTGGAACGTTTCCAAACTCCAGGCACTTTGCGCACGTCATACCGATCCCGAAGAGCCCGGGCCGCCTTACAGATCCCAAGCTGTTTCGTCCTATTGCGTTGACGGAGTGTCTATGTAAGGTCTTTCAGAGGATGGTTGACGTCAGATTTCTTTTTGTTTTAGAGTCGAAGAATTTGTTAAATGTTCAGCAATGTGGCTTCCGTAAACACAGGGGTACACTAGAACATTTAATGAATTTGGAGCATTGTATCGCCGAGGCTTTTGCCAACAATGAATTCATGATAGGATATTTTTTAGATATTCATAAAGCTTACGATATGACCTGGCGACATGGAATACTTACGAAACTCTATGCTTCCGGTTTCAGAGGTAATTTGCCTATTTTTATTCGTAACTTCATGTCTGACCTAACTTTTGCGGTCAGGTTGCCCCATCACATAACATCGGACGTCTATGTCCAAGAGAATGGGGTGCCGCAAGGCAGAGTGTTTAGCCCTTCATTGTTTTTGTTTATGATAAATGATATTCTGTCTTCCGCTCCGATCCCCTGGAATCTTAAATACTCACTGTATGCTGATGATTGCGCATTGTGGCATTCTTTCCGCAATGTGCAATTTTCGGCTGGGCGGGCTCAAGTGGCCCTTGATTCCGTCCATCTTTGGGCCTTGCGGTGGGGTTTTAAGTTTTCCGTTGTTAAGTGTGTCGGCGTAGTATTTACTCGTAGACTTAACGTACCTAATTTGCGCATCACTTTGGATAATGAGCCGATACCTTTTCAAAATTCAGTCAAGTTCTTGGGTCTGCACTTTGATCGCAAGCTCAATTGGAAGTCTCATGTCAATTATTTGATTAATTCTTGCAGTACAAAATTAAATATCATTAAATACCTTTCTGGCCATTACTGGGGGGCTGACAGAACGTCTTTACTGATGGTGTATAAGTCCCTTATTCGTTCAAAGTTTGACTATGGCTCGCAGGTGTATGGGTCGGCGTCTGCTTGTACCTTGAGGAGCTTGGATGTGTTTCAGAATGTCTGTTTGCGTTTGTGTCTTGGAGCCCTTCGATGTACTCGTGTGGAACTTATGGAAGTGGAAGCTAACGTGTCGCCCCTCCGTCTTCGTCATGACCATATGCTCCTCTCGTTTGGTATCTCATTACATCATAAACGTTCGCTCGGCCTTCCAGCTTGTGGGATCCTCTTGCAGTACGAGCATGTGCTGCATGGGGCCCTCAAGTCGGTGGCTGTGATGCTTCACTTCCTGATGCGTAAGCTAGGTTATGACTTCTCTAATGTTGACCAGCTAGTAGTGTTAAAGATAGCGCTTTGGGAGCAACCCACTTTTACCGTCAATACCCAGTGGCTCCCTTCCCCCAAACGTGAGGCGCCGGAGGTGGAAATTCGTCAGCTTTTTAGATCGGTCCTCATTAGACACCTAGCTTCTTTCCACCTCTACACCGACGGCTCTAAGACGGATGAATGTGTTGGTGCGAGCGTGTGGTCGACCGAATGTCGCCTCAGGTACCGTTTACCGATCCATATGTCTGTATCCACTTCTGTACTTTTTGCAATTGAGCAGGCCATAGATTTTGCTGAGGCTTCTCCTCAAGACAAATTTGTAATTTTTTCTGATTCAAAGTCAGCCCTTCAGGCAATTGATTCGTGTAGGACGGGTTCATCTGAAATCCAGGGCCGCATTATCAATAAGTTGCACTCAAGTTGTAAGTCCTTCTCTCTGATTTGGGTGCCTGGTCATTGTCGTATTTTCGGCAATGAGCAGGCTGACGCACTTGCGAAATCGGCGGTAGAACTTGAGGAGCCGTGGGACGTCCCTCGGGATCTACAGTCAAGTCTCTCTTTCGGTAAGAAATCAATTTATCTTCTGTGGCAAAGTCATTGGACCGACCTGACTATTCATACCGTCAAACCGACCATTGGGGTTTGGCCCTCAGCTTCCCATCGCTCCCGGAGGGAGGAAGTCATCTTAGCTCGACTGAGGATGAATTGTACATTCCTAACGCACATGAAACCTTATATTGACCGTGTATTTCCGCCGCAATGTACGACCTGTGGCGGGATTCTATCGATCAACCACATCCTTTTGTCCTGTGGCAGATTTGTAGAGGAGCGTAGCCCTCTTCTGATGTACTGCAGGGCAAATAACGTCCCCATCACTTTAGACTCGATCCTGGGTGATGGGGATGTTGATGTGGTTGACAAATTGATGGCTTACCTGAAAGAGACCAATTTATTCAGAGAGTTGTAACTTTAGTTATGTTTTTGGTGGGGGTGCTTTATTTATTGCCTATTTTTCCTGTTTAGCATATTGTTTTATGCTATTGTGTTCACTCATTATGTATTATGTTCACAGGACCTCCTATGTTGCTTTGTTTGTTAATTTAATTCATCTTGTCTGTATTTCGTTTTAGAGTAATGTTAATTTCAGTTCTTTTTTGCTTTTCCCCCTTGGTCTTAGCATATAATGAGGTTGACAGTTGATGCTCCTAAGAATGTGTTTGTCCTGACACTATTCTTCTCAGCTGATGTTGCCTTCATTTTTTTCCTGTTGTTAATTGCTTTAGACCTGTGACGTATACTGGATTGTGATACTTGCCAATATCACATCCAGTATGATGAGGTCCTTGGCAATTAACATTTTGCTTTAGCATGGCCTAATAGTCCTGATGGGCTGATGGCCTTCCCAATCAAGCAAAAAAACAAAAAAATAACTTCATTCAAGGGACTGGGGTTCTCGCAGAGAGGCTCCAGTCCTGACGCTATTCTTGACTTGCAGTGTGCTGGCTTAATAATACAATAGGGTTGATAGCCTCTGAAGTCCTATTTTAACTAACTAAGCACTTCATTGAAGGGACTAAGAGACTGGGGTTCACGAAAAAGGGCTCCAGTCCTGCCGATATTCTTGATTTAGTGTACTGGCTTAATGATCCAGAAGGATTGATTGCCCCTGAAGTCCTAAGTTATAAAATATATATACTGTATATATATATATATATATATATATATATATATATATATATATATATATATATATATATATATATATATATATATATATATATATATATATATATATATATATATACTGTATATATATACATATACTGTATATTTGGGGGAGGGATTAAATTGTCTTGCCATAAATAGATTATATCGTAAATTCTTATGCGTCCTGTAGTTTCCTGTATTTGTTTGTTACAGTAAATAATTAAATTCAGTTTTGTTATTTTACATTCAAGTTTTCTTGAACCTGGCTTTTTTGGGTGATTATAGATATCAGTTTAATAATATTATCAGCTTATGTTGTCACTCACTCCATTTCGTAAAAGTATAACGATATTGATTTATATTTTGATATCTGTTTATACTTATGATATAAGGGTTTGCTACTACCAATATGCATTTATTCGAATATATTATATTAGGACGAGGTTGTAGGCACCAGCTGCTCAAGCTAGTACTCCCTGGGAAAGGTGTAGGACTTTAGGTGGAATAAAAAGGACTGCTAGACATCCTGTTTTATCACCTGGTCTCCTGTGCTGCGTCTTTCTGTACCTCAGTTACACAAAGAACAATTCTAGCTTGTTCCTAAGATTCACATACTCTTGCTTTCTTAGATAAAACCCCAAGCACTAAACACCTTTCTTTCACTAACTTAATATCTTTTCTAATTTCTTATTTTGACACAGCAGTGAGGCGACCCCATCTTCCAACACTTCAGTGGTGCAGTTAGCTTCTGTAGCAATGGAACAGTGGTTTCTATGTTAAGTGGTACTTGAAAAGTAGACAGAATGGATAAAAAACACCATCTGAGGAAGAGCACTTTATTGACAACGTTTCGCAGATAGCTTCATCAGGTCACTAAACAAATACTGGTACATTGGAGGTCTTAAATATCCGTCATGACGGACATTTAAGGCCTCCTATGTACCAGTCTTTGTCTGCGAAACGTTGTCAATAAAGTGCTCTTCCTCAGATGGTGTTTTTTATCCAGTGGTTTCTATCTTAAAAACACTCCTGTGTTCGGTATGTTTCCAGCCAGGGCCCCCACGGAAGTAAAGAAAATAGGAAAACAATGGTGGAACTGCCATCCAGATGACGGACTGCTCTGGGTCTGCTCCTTCAGTGCTGGTGGTCTTAATCCATTTAGTGGATATGGTACTGTGAAATGGGGCGATGGGGGAGAGCCTGGAGGCAGTTTCTGCCATACCCATTCCTTTTGGGATGCTATCTCTGGAAGCAAGGCATTAGACTTATGTATGTATGTATAATTATATATACCGGGTATATGTTATTACGGGCACTTACGCTTTTCTTATATACAGTATATTATTTAACAGTGTAGGTCAAAATAACACCTGCGCCTAATGAATAACAAATATAAAAAAATTGTGTCCAAGGTTCACAGCTTCAGCATTATTTTCCAATTTGATATAGACAATTTAAAGATAGAGTGGTCCACACGAGGTGAGGTTTCAGTCTCACGTCCTGGGGAAGCCCTTATCAGAGATGCCTCACTTGTCAGGTTTTAAATTTGAGATCAGAGTGTGACATCATGTTAATCTAAGACTACCCCTTGGTGCAACTCCCTCCACGGTCACGGACTTCATCTCTTTACCCAGGTTAGTCCATCCATCCTCTCTACAGGCCCAAACCATCAAAGCATGGCTGTACGCGTATAACAAAAACAAATGTCAAGAATATTTATTATATTGAATACAAAGTAAATATACAATGAAAATAAATTAATGTAGATTCATATACATTATAATATACTGAAAACAAATTAATACAATACATATTGACTATAACTTTGACATAACTTGAATATAAAGTGATTAAAAGGCTATATTTATATGAGATAAGGAGATGTATTTCCTAATAGAGAATTAAAAAAGGAAATTCATGAAGTGGCCATAAGTTTTGACAGTGCCTGTATACACAGGCTGTGTATGTCACGCGCACTCAAGGAAATAAAATTATCTGCAAAACAACTTGACGTCACCCCAGCTGTATGTGTGTGTGTGTGTGTGTGAAAGAGTGTGTGTGTGTGTGTGTGTGTATATGTGTGTGTGAGAGAGAGGTAGAGAGAGAGAGAGAGAGAGTGTGTGTGTGTGAGAGGGTGGATGCACACTCGGAAATAAATATAATTATCATGGTGAAATGCAGGGGCGGTATTTATACAGCACTTTTAGACCTAAAAGTAGCTTTTAACCCTTTCGCTGCAGGTGACGTTCTGGAATGTTTTGGCAAGTTACAGCAATTTCCAGGCTTTAAAAGCCTGTAAAAAACGTAAAAATTGAGTGTCAGTGGGCGGGAGCGTGATGGGCCCACCTCCGACCCTCAGAGCACCGAGCGGCTCACTGAGCTAGGCTGTGTTTCGCGCGGGTCTCTCTCTGTCTCTCTCACCAGTGTAGCCAAGCGAGCGAGTGTTACATAATAGCGGGGTTCCCGCGTTTCACTGGCACCACTGCGGGTGAACCAGACCACGTACAGGGTCCGTTCTGGTGTCATTTTGAAGCTATTTTCGCCTAGTTTACGGCAGAATACACTTCATTTAATGCAGATGCTTGATTTATCATTCAGGAGTGCCTGAATATGCCCTATATAGCCCAAACATAGCCACAGCCAAAGGGTTAAAGATGGCGGCAACTTTTTAAAGATAAAAGTTGGGTAAACAAATTTTTTGGTGGCTATAAGTAGCTCTTAATCTCGGTGAAAACTAAAAGTCCTCCTGGGTACTTTTAGCACTTAAAAGTTACTTTTAGAGGACGACGAAGATAGCTGAACAACAAATTCGCCACCCCCTGCCAAGGAATTTTTGTATTAGTAAAGATTTATTGGATAAATATAGCGACTCTAATTTAATCGAAAGATACCGCTTAAACTATAAAGGAATCCTTATGATAACAGACTTATTGGGAAAAACATAACACAGTAGAACTGAGAGGAACAAAGCTCTTAACTCCAAGATGAAAGTGTGTATTACTCTACGTTATTTGGCAGCGGGCAAAATGCAGCTGTTTTATAGCACGTTTTTTCAAAGTCACAAACAGGCAAATCTTTGGTAATGTATTGTAATGTTTGGTGATTTTACCAGACAGAAGCATACAGCCTCCCGAGATTGTTTGGTACTGTTTGGTCAACTTGGCCAAGACCAAAGATTAACGGATTTTGGGGGGGTGGCCAACAGCACGGGAGGTAGGACTCTGGTGAAAGGTTCAGCCACTCACAGCCTTCGTTACAAGGCACGATTCAAATGTTAGACAACTGACAGGGGAGAGTGTTGCAAATATTTTATCCTACATATATTCAACAATTTTGTTTTCGAATGAATTAAAGTACTTTGCATTCCTATGGAGTTGGAAAGTAATGTTATTGTTTAATTACCGAATTTTTCTCTGAATTATGCTTTTGTATTATATATATTTAAAAATTATAGGTCTGCCATGAGCAAATTGCCATTTTTTCAAAACATAAAAGCTGTATGGTCCACAGTGTCTTTGAAAAATGCGCTATTAGTAATTCATGATGGCATGATTGTAGGTTAGCAAATATCAAGTGCAGTATGTTAGGTAACTCTCCTGATTCTATCCATGTACCACCCCGCACATCACACTACTCAAAGGTGACCCACTGTGTGTTCTCCAACGTGTATATTATATAGGAACATACCATCATATCAACCTACTTTAAACATTTCGATGTATGTCTGACTACATTTTTACCAGTCTGTATTTTTATATGGGTGCAACTCCTTAACTCCCATTTAATTGCCCTTCTCAACCGCCCCCAACCACAGTTCCAGCGACCTCATTGGCAAAGGCTTATGCTTGTTGGAAGAACACGCAAAAATAGACCACATTTAAGGAGTACAGAAGGACTAAGGTATAATTTTCGATTTTCACAAAAAAGGCCTATTTCATAACGTCTGAGAACAAGTATTTGCACCCTAGCCAGGATCTACTGTATTTTATATTTAATACATGCTTTTCTAGCTCAATTCATGTCTCTATACAACTAAAATGCAAATATTCATAATTTAAGAATTTCAGAAGCTGCCCAAAAAATCGCAGTCTTTGTCAAAATCGCCTAAAGAATCACTAGTGGCACACACGGAAAATTTGTCGCAAATTAGCTTTGAGTCACCCAATTGTGTGACAAAATCGCGAACTTGGAACGCTGATGCTGTCAAGACGAAGTACGGAATAGTTTTGGTATGATAAATATATTACCATTACAATTTAGCAATATGCAATCTATTTCGCAATATAAAAGTATTGCATACGTACCATATTGTTGTATAGAAATTAGCATATGTAATTATAAGCCTTTATTTACCTAATAAACGTTATTCATTAATTGTAATTTTGCTGGATGTAGCAATATAGCGGCTTTGGCAGCTTTCTTAACGTTAGCCTCCACTTAAAGATTCTTTTAAATGTTTTATGAATAACTTTTAAGGACTTACTTTGACTTTTAAGGGGGAGCTGTACCATAATAATATTGTCGCATAGTTTTGGTGCTTACGATAATTAAAATAATACATGTCTTTAGCTAAACCTTTTGCTGTGCACTGTGGTTAGAGACCACTTGTTATTGCAATGCCAAGTTAGGAAATGGCTTTCAGTAGGAGGTGACCTAACTCGTGCACACTCAACTCTACACAACACTTCTACTTTTCCCTTCCCTTAGTTTAGTGACATCCTGTTGAAGTAGCTTTTGGGTGCAGCCTGGTTTAGTTAGGGGTTGTTGTTGTTGTTGTAGTAACCCTAAGACGCCCTTTATAAAAATCCTGCGGTGTCCAGGTAGCCTGCCACCTCTTTCATGTGGGTCCAGAGATCTCTGAGCGAGGTGATGTTGAAGTTGTGTCTATGTGGGACAAGTGTTGGGCAGTTGAGTATGATGTGTTCTGTGTTGTCGGTGGAATGTTGGCAACGGGTACATGATGGGTCTTGAGTTGAATCTATTCTGTGTTTGTAATCTTGTAATTGGTGCTGGCCATTCCTGAGGCGTGGACGTGTGCCTCAGGTCTCTCTGAACAAGCGTGTTATCTGATGGATTAATGTTAGGAGGTGGTTAGTTTAGGATTGTGTTGTGTGGGCTGTGGTTAATGGTTTGTTGGGTGAGGTATGTGTGCAAATGCTTGTGTGTGTTGGTGTTTGGAGGTGTGGGTGAGATGTTTATGTAGATGTGGTAGTATTATTGTGCAGGTGTTTGTTTCATGTCTCGAGGTGGGGGTGGGTGATGTGTTAGGGAGTGCCATGGGTGAAGTGGGTCGTGGGCTGAAGAGTAGGAATGTGTCCCTAGCACATCTAAATGAGTCTTCAGAGGAAGGTTTGTATTTCTACATGTATGTGATTTGTGTTTGTGGTATGTGTGAAGCCTGTTATGATTTTGAGTTTTTTTTTCCGAGTGATTTGTAATTTGTAAGTGATTTGTAAGGTACAGGGTGACCAAGTTTGGGATACATAGTGCATGGTTGTGTGGATGTACTGTTTGTAAAATATAGACAGTGTCTCATTTTGTTGGTCAAAGCCCTAGCCTGTAAGGGTTCTGAGGGCGTATAGTTTTTGTAAGACTGGTATTTGGGGTTTTTCTATGCATGAAGTGATTGTCATGTGTGTATTATAAGTTATGCCAAGTAAGATACCAGTACTTGTTATAGATGTGGAGGAGTTAGGGCTGCGTAAACTATACTGTATGTATGGGTGCCTTAAACTGGTAAAGGGAGAGGTATTGGAGTGAGTAGTCGTATCAGGTTTTCACACATATATTATATTTACTGTGAATGGAGATAGCCTATAGGGCATAAGAGTCCCTACATGACATAAGAATAATATCAGGCAGTTTATTTACCTGGGGTTCGCCTTAAGGAGGTTACCCGTAGCAAGATCTCACCACCATACCTCAGCATTTCCCCACACACTCCATCTATTCCAGGTGCTTTCCCCAACTTCACTCTTTCCATGGCTTCACACACTTCTGACCTCCTGATTCCCACCTCCTCATCCACTACTTCTCTTCTTCTCCCTCCCATACCCCATCCAACTATGTTTGCTGGCGCTTCATTCCGTACATTTGCAATTCGTTGAAGCACTACCTCCATCTTTCGACTCTCTTGCTTCTCGGCTAGCACTCTCCTATTCTTATCTTTCACACCCTTACTGTTTCCCTTGCTACCTTCCCAACTTTCTTGGCTTCTTTCCAGAACAGTTTCTTACACTCCCTCCATTTTACACTCAGATTCCTTCCAAATTCCTCATCTAGTCTTCTATTACTGTCCTTCACTACTCTCTTCACCACTCTCTTTTTCTCCACGTACCTCGCTCGTTTCTGTCTCTCCAAATCTTCATTCCCTCAACTACCCAACTACTCTCTATATGCTTTCTTCTTGTCTTCCACAGCTAATTTTACCTCTTCTGTCCACCATGCTGTACCCTTCACTCCCCTCCCTCTTCTCCTTACTCCACACACCTCCTCACATGCTGCACAGATCTCTTCCTTAAACACTTTGCTCATCTCCTCCACTTCCTCCATACCTTCCAGGTCAAACCTACCTAGTCGTCTTTCTACTGTTCTCCTGTACTCTTCCCTGATTTCCTCTTCCTGTAGCCTCTCCACCCTCCTCACCATTCCACCTTCCTCTCACCTCCCTCCCCCTCCCCTCACCCACTTTTTTTTTTATCCTAATTTTAGCTACTACTACATAATGGTCAGACAGACCCCCTCCAATACCCCTATACACCCTAGCATCCAGCACAGATTTCTTCATTCGTTCATCCACACATATATCAGGATCGGGATCAGTTTGACTCACATAATTGTTAAGTTAAATGTTTTCATAGCTGTTGACTGAAGTTTTGGCTACACCATTACCTGTAATATCAGTGTTACCATTTCACAATAGCAATTTGGGCGAAATATAATCTACATACTGCTGCATCAATCTGATGTATCCATGTAACAATCATACTCAATATAATACATTGATATGCCTTCCATACTGTTTCCAGTTTAACCATCATATCTAACTTTCAATGACAGTCAGCAAAGATTTCAGTCTCCCATCTCCTGATTTGTAAGTTTGAATGCAACACTGCTTGTGCGAAGAATAGAGCAAGCTCTCCAATGCATTCTTAATGCATATTTGTTATTTTCCTACTTAGACATTTCTATTTGGGATATGCTAATGTCTTTCTTCATAAACTTTGTCGATTGAGTTGTAATCGCCCTGTATATATATATATATATATATATATATATATGTGTGTGTGTGTGTGTGTCTGAGAGAGAGAGAGAGAGACATGACTATATACAAATTAATTCTGACCTCCCGTTTCATCCCCTGACCTTAAATATTCTCTATTGTCTTCTCATGTTTTCTGTGTTTATGTTTTATGTTATATTTACCAGCATCGTCTCACGTCCCCTCTCCCCCACCTCCCCTCCCCTCACCTCACCTACCGTCCCCTCACCTCACCTACCGCCCCCTCACCTCACCTTCCCTCCCCTCACCTCACCTACCGTCACCTCACCTCACCTACCGTCCCCTCACCTCACCTACCGTCCCCTCATCTCACCTACCGTCCCCTCACCTCACCTTTCCTCCCCTCACCTCACCTACCGTCACCTCACCTCACCTACCATCCCCTCACCTACCATCCCCTCACCTCACCTACCATCCCCTCACCTCACCTACCATCCCCTCACCTCACCTTCCGTCACCTCACCTCACCTACCGTCCCCTCACCTCACCTTCCCTCCCCTCACCTCACCTACCATCCCCTCACCTCTCCTCCCCTCCCCTCACCTCACCTACCGTCCCCTCACCTCACCACCCGTCACCTCACCTCACCTACCGTCCCCTCACCTCACCTACCTTCACCTCACCTCACCTACCGTCCCCTCACCTCACCTTCCCTCCCCTCACCTCACCTACCGTCACCTCACCTCACCTACCGTCCCCTCACCTCACCTACCGTCCCCTCACCTCACCTACCGTCCCCTCACCTCACCTACCGTCACCTCACCTCACCTACCATCCCCTCACCTCACCTACCGTCCCCTCACCTCACCTACCGTCCCCTCACCTACCGTCACCTCACCTCACCTACCGTCCCCTCACCTCACCTACCGTCCCCTCACCTCACCTTCCCTCCCCTCACCTCACCTACCGTCCCCTCACCTCTCCTCCCATCCCCTCACCTCACCTACCGTCCCCTCACCTCACCTACCGTCCCCTCCTCACCTACCGTCCCCTCACCTCACCTACCGTCACCTCACCTCACCTACCATCCCCTCACCTCACCTACCGTCCCCTCACCTCACCTACCGTCCCCTCACCTAACCTACCGTCCCCTCACCTACCGTCACCTCACCTCACCTACCGTCCCCTCACCTCACCTACCGTCACCTCACCTCACCTACCGTCCCCTCACCTCACCTTCCCTCCCCTCACCTCACCTACCGTCCCCTCACCTCTCCTCCCATCCCCTCACCTCACCTACCGTCCCCTCACCTCACCTACCGTCACCTCACCTCACCTACCATCCCCTCACCTCACCTACCGTCCCCTCACCTCACCTACCGTCCCCTCACCTCACCTACCGTCCCCTCACCTACCGTCCCCTCACCTCACCTACCGTCCCCTCACCTCACCTCACCTACCGTCCCCTCACCTCACCTACCGTCACCTCACCTACCGTTCCACCTACCGTCCCCTCCTCACCTACCGTCCCCTCACCTCACCTACCGTCCCCTCCTCACCTACCGTCCCCTCACCTCACCTACCGTCCCCTCACCTCACCTACCGTCCCCTCACCTCACCTCACCTACCGTCCCCTCACCTCACCTACCGTCCCCTCACCTCACCTCACCTACCGTCCCCTCACCTTACCTACCGTCCCCTCACCTGTCTGAGTTCTAGAAGATATATAAGTAAAAGGAAGTCAGAGTAAGCTATGGGTATGGCAGAGATCGCTTAGCTCTCACTCTGATAGACCAGCCCATCACCACATGACTAGAACCCAATCCTCTCAGCATCAGCTAGGAAAGGCCCTAGAAAGCCGCCTTTGGCGGGGGGGGGGGGGGAATAGCTCCCCTATTTCAACTCCTTTCGGGGTTGGGCACCCGCCCAATGTTATTTTAGTTGTATTTGTTTATCTCCTTGTATTATTTAATTTACAAAATTAAATTACCGCCCAGTAGACTGCTTTTGCTTTTGATAGATATAATATGTCCAGTCTATCTAACCCCTTCCGTACCGGCGACGTATTTCGTATTGGATTTCAGCTACATTTAGACGATGTTATGATGCTTAAGGGGAGGCAGACTGTTTTTCTGAACCCCCTTCTCCCTAATGTCTAGCCCCACTAGTTATGAGATTATAAGACGTTCTACCCATTAGTTTGGCGATTTTAACATCTTTCGTCCCATTTCGTTGTCAATTTTAAGGCCCTTCGTGCCATTTAGGTGTCGATTATTTCCTGGCAAGCGATAGCAAGCCTGCAATTTTAATAGGAACCGGCCTTCGGCCGGGAAATTTGTCTATAGAAAAATTTACACATTTATCTTGAAGGGGAGTCTAGGGGGTGCTTTTCTAAGCTTGATGGAGGTCTAGGGAGGAAACTAAAAAAATATATGAATACATTAAATAATAGAACAAACAAACGGCCAGCCTCCCCTTAAGAAGGATATATGGTAGCAAAAGGATTAATTGAGATAGTGTGAGCTTTTATATTAGGTGACGTCGTTTGTAAGATGAATACAATCGTTTAATAGTTGCCAGAATGTAATAACAGGGACGTAATTGGTACAGAAGGGGTTAATGCCTATATTCTGGTTCACTTCATCTGGAGGTAAATTGAATCCCTTAGCGCCTAATTGACCACTTGCGAGTTTCGTTCTATAAGGAAGTTGGAGTTGTAGATATCGATATTTATCAGAATTACCTATTAAAATACTGTTGTAGTACATTTATAAATACATAAAACCCAATTCAACATACTTTTTATCCATTAGAAACCTACATTATTATTGCATTTCTGTTTAATATCGATGTTTATGGCTCCAACTTCCTTATAGAACGAAACTCGCAAGTCGGCAATTTGTCGATACGTAATGGACAAAAATATGAAACCACCATGTCTCTGCATCATATTAACCACCATGTCTCTGCATCATATTAACCACCATGTCTCTGCATCATATTAACCACCATGTCTCTGCATCATATTAACCACCATGTCTCTGCATCATATTAACCACCATGTCTCTGCATCATATGAAACCACCATGTCTCTGCATCATATGAAACCACCATGTCTCTGCATCATATGAAACCACCATGTCTCTGCATCATATGAAACCACCATGTCTCTGCATCATATGAAACCACCATGTCTCTGCATCATATGAAACCACCATGTCTCTGCATCATATGAAACCACCATGTCTCTGCATCATATTAAGACCAAGTTTATATAATTAGCACCATATTTCACTACAAAATCACTGAGAAAACTTGATGGGAACTTTGCAATTTACCGTCGGTTGAAAAGAAACAGGGTATACACACATCTGTCTCACCTACTTATTATGCTCTTTACCTCCCTTCTAAACTGTTCAGTACCAGTGTCGTCCTTTTAACTTTATTCTGGCTGATATTAGACCAATGTATTCAGCTTTATAAGGGCCTCCAGCAATTAAAAGGATTCGAACTATCTCACTTGACCCTTTCTACTATCACAAATAGTTCTTAAACTGCACAAACTCGTCTAACCATAAATATAACTAGATAATAACTAAAATTACGTCGCTAGTCTTCCATGCAGAGCTTTTCCCAAATAAATTATATATATTTGTATTACCCTGTACACTTTCAATAATAGAACCATGCCCATAATGCTCACAAAGGGCATCAATACTCTGTACCATTTTAATTTAAACAGTATAAGTTATAGAGTTCATCAAATGAAGTTACTTAATTTATTTGTTCACCTCTGCAGATGGTGCTTTATATCCATACATACATGTCTCCTTCATGCACATAATATTAAAAGAAAAAGAAAAAAATATATATACCGGTATATATATATAGTTATACAAAATACCAATTAAATAACAGTTCCTCTATTATGAAGGGTGCGCACATACAGTTACTATGGTGGGCGTGTATTTATCTTATCACGCCCTTTATCTCCAGTAACCTTTACACGATTTATCAACCTCACCCACACACACACCTTACTTCCCATTTTTAGCAGTGATTGTATCTTTCACCGTGTACTATGAGTGGGTGAATATGGATTGTATCTTTCACCGTGTACTATGAGTGGGTGAATATGGATTGTATCTTTCACCGTGTACTATGAGTGGGTGAATATGGATTGTATCATTCACCGTGTACTATGAGTGGGTGAATATGGATTGTATCTTTCACCGTGTACTATGAGTGGGTGAATATGGATTGTATCATTCACCGTGTACTATGAGTGGGTGAATATGGATTGTATCTTTCACCGTGTACTATGAGTGGGTGACTATGGATTGTGTATGGTGTTGTACTCTCTCCCTCTCTCTCTCTCTTTCTCTCTCCCTCTCTCTCTCTCTCTCTTTCTCTCTCTCTCTCTCTCAGTGGAAATGACCTGTCGCTCAAAAGAAATATAGTCGGTGCCACAGAGTTGACAATAAAAGAGATCATGATGCTGGAATGATGGGCTCCAACTCAGGACAGACAGAGGCATGATACTTGGTATTTTGCCCAGGATGTAAGGAGGCTATTGTGTTACCAGCAATGCAACAGGCTTAAATGGTAGATTAGCTGACCTATGTACCCAGAATGGGGTGATATTTGTGGACCCATTTGATGAGTTCTATAGAAAGAGTAAACTCTACCTCCGTGACGGTGTGCACTAAGCATCAGCAGTAAAGTAAAACTGTGTGATATCCTAAATCACCAACTTTACAGCTTGCTGAGGGCAAGCAAAAATGTAGAAAGCATATTCCAGCAACACAAGTGCAAACCTTCACCTCCGGCTGATCTCCAGCTCCCAAAAAGAGGTCCCACAAAAGGAGTCAATCCCTCTGAGAGCAAGAATACCTCTCAACCAACGACTCACTTCTCTCATTCTATGAGAGATGACCTGCAACTCACTTTAAGCCCCTACACCTCAATTGCCAATTGTTTAACCACTAGATATTGGTTCTTCTACCTCAGGTGCGGATTCACCACATATATAATGAATTGTAACACATCTGATAGTGTACAGAGAATTAGTGTGCTAGACAATGCATTACCCACAGAAACCCCCTTCCTTTCGGGAAAAGGGGTAAGCTAGGGGGTTCTAGGAAAATCTGTCCCACTTAATGTATTATTACCTATTGCTAAGTCAATTATAAATAAATTATCTGAACTTCGGGCCTTTTTGGCTACAGCACAATTTGATGTAGTGGATATCACTTAATCCTGGATTAACAGTGATTAAGGAACACCCCGTTCTTGGCATTAATCCTCCATTACAAATCCCAATTAACTAGAATAAACTAATGAAAGTATATGATCCTCTTGGGATTCGAACTCAGGACACCACACCCAGAACATAAGCATCTAAACATTACATCACCGACACAGTTAAAGGTTAAGTACACGATCGCGATTAACATCCATTTTCGAATTCTGGATATTAATCTAATCATGTTCTTAGACCCAACTGCATTATGGATAACGTAATATTTTAGTGAGAGGGAAGAACAATGAATGGGGCCAAGATCACTAAGACCAACCTTGCTAGTTATTTGTTCCTGAACCTATATAAATTATGGAACACTCCGTTTTTAACATTAATCCTCCATTACAAACCCCAATGCACTAGAATAAACTAATGCAAGCATATGATTAGGTTGGAAATTTATAATACCTGTATATAGAATGTTCCACAAAGACCAAACCATGCAGGAAGGAGGCAGAATTCTTATGTAAATCAGAGTTATAATAAATTCAATTGACTGCAAGATCAGGTCAGAACACGAACTGTAGGAAACTCTAGCTATAGGGTTGTTCTGGTGTACAGGCCTTTTTTTCAAAATGTTGAAAAGGATGAACTTCTGTACACAAGACAGAGTGTTTTCATCGACAACAAAGCAGCTGATGTTGTAGGCAGGCATCTTGTGGACTTTGCTAATGATAACTGTTTCACCCAGTTGGTGAACGAGGCAACTAGAGGCAACAATATACTAGATCTTGTGTTCACCACTGAAAAAAAAAGTTTGACCAAGTTATCTGTTGGAGAATCACTCGGAGGTAGTGATCACAATCTAGTTAGGTTCTCTCATCGCACCTTTTGCTGCAGACACACCAGTCTCCAGAGTACGAAATTAGAGTCCTAGCTGTTGACCCAATTTTTAAGGCTTTCGGTGAAGCTTATCCCAGGTCAGACTTGAAGGTGGTGAAGTTAAATGGCCATTTGGTGCTCATTCAAAGAGCAGTCTATTGCTCAACAAGCTGCATTCGTTTTACCAAATCAGGTTCACCTCAAACAAAATAGTTTGCAAATAACATAGCCACAGCAATTGTAAAGATAAAGTTTGCATACAGAAAGGCCACAAACATTCAGAACCAAAGATATTCATATTCCTTCAAAAATGTGTGTAGGAGAGTGAAATCTATAATAAGGAAGCAAAACGGAGTGAATAACTCCGGGTTGCAGCCCTCTACAACAAGAGCCATAAAGAGTTCTTCAGCAATGTGAACAGCAAGAAGGAATACATTCACAAGTAGTATTAGACCTCTAAAGGATCCAACATGCGAACTACAAACCTCTGACACTGATATAGCTAAACCCTTAAACAACTATTTTGCCTCAGTGTTTACAAGAACAAATTTCAGTGACATGCCAAGTCCAGGATTAGTGCAAGAGGGTGAAGTTCTTAGCAAAATTAGATGAACTCCAAAGGTGGTAGCAAATAAATAGAAAAGTTAAAAATAATTAATATAGGTTTAAGTCATCTGGCCCAGATGGCTTTCTTCCCCGAGTTGTATAAGAAGTGTGAGAGGAAATTGCACCTTTTTTGTCAGATATCTTAAATAAATCACTAGAAACTGGAGAGGTTCCTGAAGATGGGAAACTGGCCAATGTGACCCAATCTTTAAGAAAGGGGATAATTAGTGTCTCAAGAAATATCAAGCAATTTGCTTGATTTCTATCAGAGTAAAACTTTTAGAGGGAATACTAATAGACAAACCCACAACCTAATTACGGATTCCCAACATGGATTCAGGTGACACCAATCATGTTTTACCAAATTGCTGGAATGTTTCAACGAAATGGGAGTGAGTATGATACAATAAGAGCTATAGACATCCTTTACTTGGATTTTCAAAAAGCTTTTGACAAAGTACCTCATTGCAGGCTAATGTCAAAAGGTCAAACTAGGTATCAACATAGAGGTCACAAATTGGATAGAAAGATGACTAACAGGTAAACAGCAACGATTGGTCATCAATGGCATTTCTTCTGAGATAATCCAGTCACTTCTGGAATTTCAAGGGATATGTCCTTGGCCCACTTCTGTTTATCATATTATGTCAACGACGTCGATATTGGTCTGTTGAGTGTGATCTCTAAGTTTGCAGATGACATAAAGCTTGGAGCGAATGTGAAGGACCCTAGAGGGGTTGAACAGCTCAATATGGATCTTAATTGATTGGGAAAATGGTCTGAGATATGTCAAATGTCCTTAAACTTGGAAAAGTGCAAGTTGATGCATATCAGCCAAGCAAACTCCAAGTCAGGCTATTTGCTGTTGGGAACGCCTCTGGCAGTGACTAACTTAAAAACAGGATTTGGGTGACCTAAAGTTTTACAAGCAATGCATTTAAGTAGAGAAGAAAGCGCTGAAATTATTGGGCTATATTTAGAGGCAATTTAAGTATAGAAATAAGGAAATAGTCCCATACAGCGCTCTGATACTGTCTCTCCTGGAGAATGCTGTTCAATTCTGGTCTCCAGGACTCTAGAAAAATATAGAGTGACTGAAAAGAGTACAAGCTATAGTCTATTCGCTGTAAGTAGGCGAACAATCATGCCCTCTATCCTCTGTAACTCAAAAAAGGCTAGAGCAAATCGGCTGTAAATTTCTACATCTATTCCTTTAGTGACTTCTCAAATGGTACAAATATTAGCTCGATTACTCTAGTCGTTTTGGAGTTTAAGAGGTTAGAGGTTATGATTTTTCGTCTACTTACAGCGGATAGACTATAGGGCTACAAAGCATACTCCTTCAATTATAAAACTGAGCTATGAGGAGTGGTTGAGAGCTTTTGACCTCTTTCTGTTCGAAACACGTAGATTATGAGGTCAATTCATTGAAGTTTTAAAAACAATAATTCTTAATGGGTTTGACAATGTGGATTATAGCAAAATCTTAAGCTACAATATGAATATAACATGCAAAAATGGCTGGAAGTTAGAATTGAAAAGGTTCAGCACTAGTATTTGTGAATACTTTTTTCACATATAAGATCAGTTCAAATACCTGGTACAAACTTCCCTCATAATTTGTAAACAGTCCTTCAGTAGAGCCGTTCAAGAAGAGAGTAGTATTTTGCACACACTATAATGAGTGTAGTGCTCTAAACAATCTCCCCGGAATGGACCACAAGGCTTTTAAGGTACTAAACATTCCTTGTAACTCATTGTAACTATTGTCCTGTGATAAATGAGTGAATATGGAAGAATTGTATACGGTATAGTTATAGTGGTATATATATTCTCTCTCTTTGATGGAGCATGGATTAATATGAATGAATCAGTAGGTTTGTAAGTGTAAATTGCCTTTCAGATTAATGTCTGTCTATACTCAATTAACACTTTCCTTCCAGGCATTTCCTGATCCTTAAAGTTACGGCTTTTTAGCCAGAGGAAGCGGAGGGTCGCGAGAGAGCCTTCTACTTTGCTGTCCTATTCTTCTACTATAAACTGTCCCTGTCTAGTAGTATTATAGCCGGACCACCTAGTAGGGACCGCAAGATTTGCGTGGTGTGAGTATCTGTGTAACTCTCTCTCTCTCTCTCTATCTATCTATCTATCTTTCTCTCTCTCTCCCCCTCCGGCCGCCATAAGCAGGCTACTTAGTATTCCCGTATCTCCGCCAATGTCTCTCTCTCCAACTGAGCCACTTTCTCACCTCCAACCTTTCTCTCTTTTCACTCCTTTTGGCTCGAATATAATCCGCTTTAAGCATAACCCTGTCGCAATTTTGGGTCGCTTTTATTAAATAGCTTTCTGGTTAGCTTGACACGATTGTTTTGCAGATTGGAAAGGACGTCTAGTAATCAAATGAATAAGTCTATCTATCTATTGCCTGACGCCGTGATCCCCGAAGAGGTGGCCACGAACGAACCGCCCCCATGCACCTCTGTCACCAGTCAGTCGACGCACCTCCTCCCAACCAGCACCGCCTTCATTAATATACTTCCTCACTCCATCCTTCCACCTCTCCTTCGCTCTACCTCTCCCTCTCTGTCCTTCCACCTCGCTCTCGTACACCCTCTTAGTCAATCTCTCGCTTTCCATACGTTCCATATTGCCGAACCATCTCAAGTTGTTCCTTTTCACACTTTTCAGCACATCTACCTCCACACCACACCTCCTTCTTAATTCCTCATTCGTCTGTCTATCCCCCCATGTAACTCCGCGCGCACTTCTCAAGTAACTCATTGGATAAGTATGTTTCAATAACCCTCTGAATCCTACAACTCCTTCCTAAACTATATAATATCTTTAATGATAGCCAGAACAAAAGGAAAACATGTGACTTCATACTAATAATGTACATAATATCATTTAAAAGGTAATAATAAAAATAATAATAATCTTCTGGTTACTTATATAGCGCCCGTATCTCCTCCTTCGAGGATTCACAAGCGCTTACCTAGTCTATAATATAAGAAACAGTCAGTAGTGAAAATGTACATACATTCATTGTTATAGACTTTACCACTTTGATTGTTTGTACTCTCTTAGCTGCAAAAAATCATAGTGTTAGCAAGAATAACATGAACATTATTCCATGATACTGAACAGGTATGAACTGGGCTCTGAAGAAAAAGGAGAAAAGAGGGCTGGATGTGATGGAGATGAGCTGCTTGAGGAGTATGTGTGGAGTTACTCGTAGAGACAGATTGAGGAATGAAGAGATACGTAGGAGAGTGGGGCAGCAGGAACATTTGTCAGCCAGAGTGGACAGAAGGGTGCTGAGCTGGTATGGTCATGTTGAACGAATGGGAGATGAAAGGCTTACAAAGAGAATATGTGAGTCAGGTACAGGGGAGATAGAAGGGCGGGGGGACCCCCATTGAGATGGAGAGACTGTTTGGGGGGGGGCTTTGGATGATAGAGGAGTGACTGTGGATCGGGCAGGGGAGGTGGTGGTGGACAGGAGTGAGTGGAGAATGCTTGTGGATAGTTGAGTGAACGCGTGGTCGTTTGGGGTAGGGGGTCGGGCGCAAGTTCGACTAGATAATAGTCCATCAGGCGCCTGGCCCGGGGGGACGATTAGTATGAGGGGTGTGCCTGGAAGTGTGGTGGGAGGGCTTGTGACTTTTGCTCCGCTGCATGTCTGCCTGCCGAGATCGGAACCTCTCCGGGTGGTCGGGGGCCGGGGGAGTGCTGGAGCGACCTTGGTAACCCTGGTCTCTGGATCTTCTCCTGGGTGATCTGGATGTGTGTGAGTTTGTGTTTTTTATCTGTGTTTATTTTTTGTTTTATGTTGTTTTTGTGTTTTCCCTGTTCTTGCTCTGTCTTGAGTCGGCTACCCCCAAAATGGGGATTGGGCCTGAGCATATAGATAGATAGATAGATAGATAGACTGAACAGGTAAAATCCATTAATACATAAATGAATAAGTAAATAGATAGTTGAACAAGTACATCAATCCCTCTCTCTCTCTCTACATATCTATATATCTATATATCTACCTATATATCTATATATATATCCATATATATATATATATATATATATATATATATATATATATATATATATATATATATATATATATATATATATATATATATATATATATATATATATATACAGTATATATATATATACAGTATATACAGTATATATTTTTGTGTTTTCTATATTCTAACTACTCCCTCTCGGGCATAGGCTGAGAGCCTTTACACTACACCGCTGAACACGGTGAGGCCCGTGAGGTCTTGTTCCAGTCTAGGGAGTGAGACATGCGAAGCACCCCGGGTCGAAGCAACTCCATCTCCGAAGCCGTTTCGCTTCACCGTCTCATCCCCCACACTCGGACCCTCACTCTCACAATGCCACCTATTGAGCAACTAACTCACTAGGCATTGCCCCCCTGTAACATATTTTGAATATGGGAATATTCATATATACTGTATATATATATATATATATATATATATATATATATATATATATATATATATATACCATATATATCTTAATAAATAAAGGTCAATGTTTGTCTGTCTGTCTGTCAGTTACCCGACATTTGTTACTAAACTCCTCCCACAGTTTTGGTGCCAGGTGGGAGCGTGGGGTACTGTTGGAAAGCCCAGGCTTTGGAGATGGTTTTAAGCGAGTTTAGTGGAAATCAGAGACACTTTTGTTTAATAAAATTTTCGGCAGAACTTATGTAGTATACGGGAGCGAAAAAAATGCGAAAAAAATGTCCGTTTGGGGCAGAAAGAGGCCTCCGATCGAAAAGGTGTATGGAACAAAAGTTGTTCGCAGCCACCCAAAATGGGGGTACTGATGAGGTCAGATCCAAAATCGGAGGTCATTTAGCGGCCGAAATCGAGGTCGCCGTTTAATGAGGCACAGGGAGGTCGAGGCCGGTGATTATGGTAGTAGTAGTATGTGATGATTGTGGTAGTAGTGATTGATGATGGTGATTATGGTAGTAGTAGTGGTGGTAGTAGTGATGGTCATTATGGTGATTACCCAGGCAATGCCGGGTACCCCTGCTAGTATCTTAATAAATAAAGGTCAATGTTTGTCTGTTTGTCAGTTACCCGACTACCCGACCTTTGTTACTAAACTCCTCCCACAGTTTTGGTGCCAGGTGGGAGTGTGGGGCACCATTGGAAAGCCCAGGCTATGGAGATGGTTTTAGGCGAGTTTAGTGGAAATCAGAGACACTTTTGTTTAATAAAATTTTCGGCAGAACTTATGTAGTATACGGGAGCGAAAAAAATGCGAAAACAAAATGGCCGTTTGGGGCAGAAGGAGGCCTCCGATCGAAAAGGTGTATGGAACGAAAGTTGTTCGCAGCCCCCCAAAATGGGGGTACTGATGAGGTCAGATCCAAAATCGGAGGTCATTTAGCGGCCGAAATCGAGGTCGCCGTTTAATGAGGCACAGGGAGGTCGAGGCCGGTGATTATGGTAGTAGTAGTATTGTGATGATTGTGGTAGTAGTGATTGATGATGGTGATTATGGTAGTAGTAGTGGTGGTAGTAGTGATGGTGATTATGGTGATTACCCGGACAACGCCGGGTACCCCTGCTAGTAATTACTGTATATATACTGTATATATATATATATAATATATACCGGTATATATTATTATATAGATATAGATTTTTTTTTTGTACAGTGGCTAGAGGCAATCAAAGTATTGTGTGTCACAAAATCCGAGTTCAAGTCAAGATGAAATTAATATATCGAAGCATTCATTTTAAGTAATACCATTATGATAGAATTGGCAAGTATAGGCATTCGTTAGTTCTCTTGATACACTTTCACTCCCATTCTCACTCACTCCTCCCTCTCTCTCTCTCTCTTTGAACACTTGTAAGTTTTCACCAATCAGGCTAAACGCTATAAAGGAATAAAAGGAATTGGAATCGAATATGAAAAAGCAATTGGAGAAAAAATGGGAGGAGGAGGAGGAGAGGAAGGAAAATAATGTGAATATATAAGAGGGTGGATGGGACTCATCAGCCTTGGCCGGCAACCCATCTAGGGGAGACAACCTCATAAATTATTCGGGTGGATTGTAATCGTCAGCTTTGGTCGGCAACCTGTCTAAGGGAGTAAACCTTACACAAAACCTTTTACCCAGCTTCCATGTAGGTTAAGCCCACGACCAACATCTGTGGTTAGATGATACCTGGAGAAGGCTCTCTGCGTTAAAAAGCTTCAGCTCTGTCTAATCTTGACCTAGAGGGTACAGGGCATAGTGTTCACAGACTGAAACTTTCTGCCTAGTAGAATGGGGGCCCAAGCCCGGAGTTAATGCACCGGGAGGCTATTCTATCACTAGGCACATAATACCAGGCCAGCCATACTGCTATGTAAGCGCATGGCTTGTGTCCCTGTGGTTGGTTCTGATGGGGTGTCCCAAGGCTTCTATAGGCGCCCACCCTAAAAAGAACTTGAGATGGCTTCCAGGTGACAACAACTCGGCGAAACCTGGAGTTGGATACTTGGGGACGGTGACATCCTACCCTGGCAATTTAAAGCGAATATAACAAGACCAACAAAGAATCACTGCAAGTCTGTAAAAGCAAAAGTGCAAAAGGACACTACCATGGATCCCTCCCAAGCTCAGACTCGAAAGTGTGAATATAGGTACAGTTGGCCAACTTAGTCCTGCGACAAAATGTTGTGTAGTAAGGAGGTGTGTGGCATTTCATCCATAGCAAGCAATATATTATTATGAATGAATCGCTCATCCCCTATGCCGTGTGAAAGAAGGGACGTGATTGGGTAAAACTAAAAATATCGAGCAACTCTATTTTCTTCGTTATTTGCATTACTGGAGGGTTAGTAGAAAGTCCAGAATTATGTTAGGTAATAGAGGTATATGCAATGAACAAGCTTATAGTTTATTCAAATACATAACCAATCCATACTCAATTTATTTGGCATTGCAGAGAATATGAGTGTATAGGAGGTAGGAGGGTGGTGCTTAGTTTCAATGTAATCGATACATGTCAGCACGGTGGGTTTAAAGACTCAAAAGTGAATAGTTGTATTTAAGATGCCAGCATACTGATTGCTTGGCTCACATGCTTTCATTAATTTCGTTGGGAGGTGTTTGGTGTGTGGAGTGAAATAAATAAATTAGATTATAACTTTTATGGCCAGTGAAATGTAAGCACTGTTTTAACATGAAGTTAAAGTTTATAGTGTAAATGTCTGAACTTGCTTTTGTATGATTATTATGATTTATGAACTTCTGGTGACTATTGATGACCGTGTTCCGATTTTCTTTTAAACTTGGAAAGCAATAATTAAAAGCGTCATGGTAATGAATGGTTTTCTCCTCAGAATATGAGAGACCCTTCTTAATCCTTAAACGGTATTTCTCATGTTAAGAAGAACCAGTCAGTTACATAATTTATTTGTCTGAAATTGTTATTAACCCCCTTGATCCTTAAAGGTCTTTCCTAAGCTTAACACAAATATTTAGAAGTAGCATTGATGAAAATAAAGTAGTCCTTGTCTGATTATTTATTTTTTTATTTATTTTTTGTTTTCTATATTCCAACTACTCCCTCACGGACATAGACTGATAGCCTTTACACTCTACTGCTGAACACGGGAGAGGCTCGTGAGGTCTTGCTCCAGTCTAGGGAGTGAGACATGCGAAGCTTCACGGCTCGAAGCAATTCCATCTCTGAAGCTGCTCCGCCTCTGTGCTTCACAGTCTCATCCCCCAGGCTCGGACCCTCACTCTCAGAACGCCACCTATTGAGCAATTAACTCACTAGGCATTGCCCCCCTGTAGCATATTTTTGAATATGGGAATATTCTTACAATGCTATTTAATCAGGGAACAATGAGGGTATTTTTTTGGCATTTCGGTGTGCTGTGGTAAAGCACTGATACTACTAGGTACAGCACAAATTCCATCCCAATAATATCCTCCCATTTACATATTGGGATTCGAACCCGGGTCCATTGGATTTCCAGTCCAGTGGCAAGACCACTCTGCCACACCTCCGCTATAGGGTTGAAGGGGTTAAGATGAATACAATAAATTGGTTCTAGCTGGAAATACAAAGTCATCATCGGTTTCAAAAGGGTTGACATATTATGTTTAACCTTTTAACAATGAGAGGAATTTCCAAATGTGCATAAAGTCACCTAATGTTTGCCATGCTAATATTATATATCCAGTGCATCAATGTAATAGCAGTTAAGAACAAATAAATGCTGAAAAAAAAAAAAACGGTTGAAGGACCGGATTGTTTGTGTTTTAGTTCACGTGAATTTTGCAGACTAATATCGCATCTAGATGTTATTGTAAACAAAATATCATAGTAGTTAAGTTTATACGATGGCCTAGAATAAATATATCATATGACCTTTGTATATAATTAATTGTCCAAATTAGAGATACTTTCTTTCTTGCTTATAGCACTTCACACATTTCAATCTTGTGCATCGCAATACAATCTACTTCACTAAGTCCAAACAGAACCCTGCCTGTCTTTCCATACAGCCATGATTGTGGTGTTGGTGGTAGTGTGGGGAGGGCAAACGAGCAAATTGTCTAGTAAAAGGTTGCTATTTATAAATAACTGGAGCCATTTCATTGTAGAACATATTTACATGATGTTGCTGTATATAATAGCAGGGCTTGATAATCTATAAATGTTTAGTGCATAGCGGTACACATTTGTTGATAGAGAACAACAGAGGCTTCTGTCAGTCATAAATAACAGCATTAGTTTCTAGTTCGGACATTGGCGGATAATTCTCGGGCAACGTGATATGCATGGCTTTTCCAGAAAATGGGACAACAGGGACTGGAGTTCTCGAAATGCGGCTCCAATCCTGAACATATTCTTGACTTACAGTGTGCTGGCTAAATAATCCAATTGGGTTGATAGCCTCTGAAGTCTTATATTTTTAACTAACTAACAGGGAAAAACGAGGTCATTAGTTCCACTAAAATATGTCCTAGAATTGCGCTACCACCTTGTTTTGTTTTGCAACCAGTAGACATTACTATTAGCCCATATTATGAATTAGTTATATTGCTAACAGATAAATTGGAAACATGATTATATTCCTTTTATTTCTACCTAATAGACGTCTTTTCTAAACCGAATGCAATAATATAGAAGTAAATGAAACTATATAACCTTAAGTGGTCACCGTATTGAAGAGTTTTTATTTTTTTATTTTATTCCTCCTTTTACTAGAGGTCCTTCTGGAACTTAAAGAAATATGTTGTCGGTAACTGAAAACATATGTAGACATATGGTACAACAAAGTAAGGTAATTGTAAATAATATTTGATAATAAGGAAGTGTGTTTTAGTCGAGGGGTTATTCTGTTAAGCCATTCTTTATATTATTTTAAGGTGATAACTTATGATACTGGTACCCAATTTTATGTTTTTCATTAATTTATCTCTCTCTCTCTCTCTCTCTCTCTCTCTCTCTCTCTCTCTCTCTCTCTCTCTCTCTCTCTCTCTCTCTCTCTCTCTCTCTCTCTCTTTCTCTCATATAAATATATATTTACAAAGGAATTAGAACAGAAAATGACCGAGTATTATTGATAAGGCTACTAATTTTTTAAGGAAACAGAGAGGTAGAAGTAACTCAGTTACCTTTGCTTACAGGGTGTCTCAAAATAGATACAACCCATTAACATTATAATAATGTATTACTCAGACAAGAAACTCCCAAAAAGATTACATTTTCTAGAAGCTGATATTATAACAATTACAAAACTAAAGATTTGAGGTCTCTAGATCAAGGGATACATCCATTACAGCACATGTTACAAATGACTACTGTTGCGCTGCAGACACACTTGAAGCCGACGAGCAAAGTTGTCAATCACCAAAATGGTCCGATTATGCCATGTTTTGAGATGGCCACCCAGGCTGTGCATTTCACAGAGTGCAGATTAGTGCCATCAGGAAGGAAGAGTGTGTCAGGGTGATTGACAACTTTTCTCGTCGGCTGGGAAGGGCTATGAAGTTCAGGTGAGAGTAAAGAATTTACAATGAAAAAAGGTAATACAATTGGAATACTGCCCTAGGGAGAGTCTATGAAGAAAACTGTGAAAAATGGAAGAGGGCCCTCTTAAGGAAAGCTTTTGATACTGTGACATTTTTGGAAAATTGCCCTCTATAGGGAGATGACCATCTCAGTTCACCTTCCTTGATCTTAATAAGGTTATTATTAATAGTGTATCCCTCAGCGTCTATAATTAACTGACGGAGGTAAGAGCTCCTCCTCAATCCATTAACTGACGGAGGTAAGAGCTCCTCCTCAATCCATTAACTGACGGAGGTAAGAGCTCCTCCTCAATCCATTAACTGACGGAGGTAAGAGCTCCTCCTCAATCCATTAACTGACGGAGGTAAGAGCTCCTCCTCAATCCATTTTGTATCCCATAGCAACCCTAATTAGCCCCCCTTACTGGCAACATATATAGCCCCCCTTACTGGCAACATATATAGCCCCCCTTACTGGCAACATATATAGCCCCCCTTACTGGCAACATATATAGCCCCCCTTACTGGCAACATATATAGCCCCCCTTACTGGCAACATATATAGCCCCCCTTACTGGCAACATATATAGCCCCCCTTACTGGCAACATATATAGCCCCCCTTACTGGCAACATATATAGCCCCCCTTACTGGCAACATATATAGCCCCCCTTACTGGCAACATATATAGGCACGGCGGTAAATGCTGAACCAGGGGATGTGTCAAAAACATGTGCACACTGGCGTACTGAACATGTGCACACTGGCGTACTGAACATGTGCACACTGGCGTACTGAACATGTGCACACTGGCGTACTGAACATGTGCACACTGGCGTACTGAACATATAGGCAATACTTTGAGCTACTCCTATAAGCCACTTTTGTTCATTTTAATTTCTGGATTACTTCGGAAATAAAAAGGGGGGATGGTTCACTTTTTGGGCGATTTTTGCATGTATTCATAATGTTTCTAGTTTCCTCCCTAGACCTCCATCAAATTAAAAAAAAACATCCATTAGATCCCCTTTCTAGATTAATTTGTACATTTTTCGGTAGAAGATTGTCCCGGCCGAAGACTGATTCTTCCAACATTACAGGCTCACTATCGTTCGCCAGGGAAAACATCGACACCTATAGTAGCACGAAAGGTCTAAATATTGACTAAGGAATGGGGCGAAAGGTGTTAAAATCGTCAAAATAATGGGCCAAATGTCTTAAAATCTCAAAACTAATGGGGCTAAACACGCGGGAGAAATTTGTCCAGAAAACCGGTCCTTGTCCCCTTAATAGTCATTAAAACACGTGTGTGGTGTAGACAATGGTTCATCCCCTGGTCCAGCATTAAAACACGTGTGTGGTGTAGACAATGGTTCATCCCCTGGTCCAGCATTTACCGCCGGGACTGTATAGTAGGTACGGATATCAGCCTACCCTCAACTGTATAGTAGGTGCGGATATCAGCCTACCCTCAACTGTATAGTAGGTGCGGATATCAGCCTACCCTCAACTGTATAGTAGGTACAGCCTACCCTCAACTGTATAGTAGGTGCGGATATCAGCCTACCCTCAACTGTATAGTAGGTACGGATATCAGCCTACCCTCAACTGTATAGTAGGTACGGATATCAGCCTACCCTCAACTGTATAGTAGGTGCGGATATCAGCCTACCCTCAACTGTATAGTAGGTACGGATATCAGCCTACCCTCAACTGTATAGTAGGTACGGATATCAGCCTACCCTCAACTGTATAGTAGGTGCGGATATCAGCCTACCCTCAACTGTATAGTAGGTACGGATATCAGCCTACCCTCAACTGTATAGTAGGTGCGGATATCAGCCTACCCTCAACTGTATAGTAGGTACGGATATCAGCCTACCCTCAACTCATATTGGATCCCAGAGCCAGCTATTGAGTAGGCTTTTTACAACACCAATTTTACCAAACACTCGCTATAGAGAACATTTTCTATTTTCACAGTACTATTTTTGCAATCATTATCCCCATAGAAGGTAATTTTACAGTGCCTTTTCATATATTCGCTATAAAGGGCACTTTTTAATTTATTTTATTTTTTGTTTTCATTGTAAATTCTTTACTTAACCCCACATTTTCCTTGATCTTCATGCTCCTCCCTACTAGTGGAGGACGTGTTTCTAGATTGCTGGATAACGGGTAAATACTAATTTCCGACGGCCCTTGGTATAAAACAACACTATATCGAAGAAGACAATCACATTGAATATAATATTAAATTAATGCTATAACTCGTGTTTGGGGTCTCTTAAATTAATAATCAGTCTCGCAATTAGCATTAGGACTGGCCAGCCACTTAACGTGGAATATCGGGATAATTGTATGTCTATTACAGCTATTTATCTTTATCTATCTATATATGATGAACAACATGGGCAATAATTATATAAATGTGTACCAGTATCATCAGCTGATTAGTCTTCAAAATATATAAATGCTTTATTAGGGTAACCCCTCAAGTACTACACATGTCCTTATTATCGATCATTATGTATTACGATCTTATCCTCTTGCAAACTATGTCTACATTGATGTGTTTCCAGTTATCACAAGCATATCACATTTAGTTTCAGAAGGATCTCTGGAAGGAAAAATAGTTTAATACTCAATAATACTCTTCAATACAATAATAACTTATTTATAGTTCCAGTTGTTTTACTGTATTTTATTCAGCTTAGGAAGGGCCTCTAATATTCAGAGTTCAAGTGAAAATTAAAATTATTCTTATTTGTCTATTAACATTATACAGTATAATAAATAATGTATATTCTTATTTGTCTATTAACATTATACAGTATAATAAATAATGTATATTCTTATTTGTCTATTAACATTATACAGTATAATAAATAATGTATATTCTTATTTGTCTATTAACATTATACAGTATAATAAATAATGTATATTTTGAATGTCTATTTCTACGGTATGTTAGGACATTCTAGGTAGTAAACTTAAAGGTCTTCTAGGACAGTCGTAATATTATTATAGTAAATATTTGAATACGGCTAAGAACAGGTGATGATATTTGTTGATCTCGTAGCGGCACAATGTTTTTGTATTCCCCTTTGTCATCTGAAGTTCTGAACTTATGTAGCACCATACTATGTTATGATCCTATCTTTTCTTTGTTTCCCAAAAGCTCATCACATTGTTGTCTGAGAATTGTCCTCTGGGAGTTCAGTTCAATGAATGTTGTTGTTCATGTGTTTGATCGAAGTTTGTGTTACTCTATATCACCAAATGAGTACTGGTAGGCATTAACTTTTTGTTTTGTTTTTGTTTTTTTTAAAGAGACAATGAACGGAGGAAGGAAAACACAGATAAAACAAAAAGGTCCATGTGCCTAAAGGCATCCTCCATTCATAAAATATTTGTAACAACTGGATTTAAACTTTTGTAGATTGTAAGTTTGTGGAAAGCAACTCGAGGGAAGTGAATTCCAAAGAGTAGTAGTTCTAGGGATACATGAATTTTGATAAGCAGAAGTTCTGCATTGTGGAGGAGAAAGTGTAAATTCATGGGTGCTCTCAGCTGCCCTAGTTCTACGGAGAAAGATGTGGAGAGGCGGCACAATTGAAGCAAGTTCCTCTGAACAATTGCTGTGAAAATATCTGTAGAATAATGCAAGACAAAAGAATCTAGTTTCCTTTAATGCACAGAAAACCAAGTACATTCAATTTTCTAACCGACAGAATCTCACTGACTCCCTTATATTTGTTGATGATGTAAATATTCCCACTTCCCCTAGTATTGACATTCTCGGTGTAACATTAACTACTAACTTGAGCTGGACACATTATGTTAGAAGCATTGCTAAGAATGCCTCTAAAAAACTGGGACTCCTGTACAGAGTTCGAGAATTCTTCACTGACGAGCAGTTGGCCGTAATATATAAAAGTCATGTGCGTTCTCAGATGGATTACTGTTCACCTCTGTGGGGTGGAAGTGGAGTGGTTGCATTGAGGCAGTTGGACAAAATTCAAAATAAAGCTATTAGATTAATCAATAACCCTGCAATCACACAGGACCTTCCTACATTATCCATACGAAGAAACGTTGCATCCCTTGCATTATTCTACAGATATTTTCACAGCAATTGTTCCGAGGAACTTGCTTCAATTGTGCCGCCTCTCCACATCTTTCCCCGTAGAACTAGGGCAGCTGAGAGCGCCCATGAATTTACACTTTCTCCTCCACAATGCAGAACTTCTGCATATCAGAATTCATTTATCCCCAGAGCTACTACTCTTTGGAATTCACTTCCCTCGAATTGCTTTCCACAAACTTACAATCTACAAATGTTTAAATCCAGTTGTTACAAACATTTTATGAATGGAGGATGCCTTTAGGCACATGGACCTTTTTGTTTTATTTGTGTTTTTCCTTCCTCCGTTCATTGTCTCTTAAAAAAAAAACAAAAAAAAACAAAAACAAAAAAAATGCAACGTTTCTTCGTATGAATAATGTAGGAAGGTCCTGTTTGATTGCAGGGTTATTGATTAATCTAATAGCTTTATTTTGAATTTTGTCCAACTGCCTCAATGCAACCACTCCACTTCCACTCCACAGAGGTGAACAGTAATCCATCTGAGAACGCACATGACTTTTATATATTACGGCCAACTGCTCGTCAGTGAAGAATTCTCGAACTCTGTCCAGGAGTCCCAGTTTTTTAGAGGCATTCTTAGCAATGCTTCTAACATAATGTGTCCAGCTCAAGTTAGTAGTTAATGTTACACCGAGAATGTCAATACTAGGGGAAGTGGGAATATTTACATCATTAAAAAATATATGGGAGTCACTGAGATTCTGTCGGTTAGAAAATTGAATGTACTTGGTTTTCTGTGCATTAAAGGAAACTAGATTCTTTTGTCCCCATTCATTAATTCTAGAAAGGTCCTGGTTCAGAGAAATTGCAGTGTTTATTTTTGAATTTATAAGATCGGGTTGGGTGAAAGAATTGGTAAATGTGAAGGAACTGTGGAGTGTTGAGTCATCTGCGTAGGAATGTATTGGATTATGAGTGGTAGATATGAGATCATTGATATGAATGAGGAACAGAGTTGGGCCCAAAACTGATCCCTGGGGAACACCAGCATTTATTGAGTTAAATTGAGAATAAAGGCCATCTACCATTACACATATTTTTCTGTTATGAAGATAAGAAGAAATTAGTGGAACTAATGATGCAAGGCCGTAGTGTGACATCTTCGACAATAAGGATTGATGCCAGACTCTATCAAATGCCTTTGATTATCCAGTATGTGTTTCACCATGTTGGTCTGTAGCTTGGTTGATTTGATTTAAACTTCCTGTTTAGTCATAATAATATATACAGTAAACTGTAAATCCCTGATATTATATGCACCATAAATTGTTTACAATATTATGCATTGGTATGGTTCCCATTATGTAAAAGTGTCAACCAGTCACTCAACAATATACTCGTGTTTCCCCGTTTATCACACCCACCCGTACCCCTACCACTACCTCTATTTCCACAATTATGTGTGTGTAGAAGGACGAGCGAGGATCATTATAGGTTTGGTAATAATACTGTAATTTTAGGGCGTTAGAAAAGACTAACTTTTGAAATGGACAACGTAAGAAAGAAAACAAGTATATCGAATGAGTTAGCGTCGCAATTCATTAGATATTTAATAACATCTGGTAATTGCTTGGATAAAAGAGATCTTGGCGTTATTCAATCGAATATGTTAACCCCTTTTGTACCGGCGACGTATTTTAAATTATATTCTAGCTATAATTTAATGTATTTTGTACAGCTTAAGAAAATCCGTGGTAGTAAAAAAAGGGTTAAGTGATATAGTTCGAAGCCTGTTAATTACGGAAGGCCCTTTTTAAGTTGTATACAAATCGTCCAAAAGTAGTCAAAAGAAAGTTCAAAGGATGTCACCGGTACTGAATGGGTTAAGAACGACCTCTCATATACTGAGGACAAATCCAGTCTTTACCAGGGAGCTTATTATTCTCATAGGTTACTTGCAAACTTTATAAAGGAAAGCGTAAGACGTTAAAGGTGAATTCCAGGGATGAAACCTATTCAAACTACAATGTCCATTGGGAACTGCTTGGTTTTAGGTATATGATACTGAAGAACTTTCATCAATTTGTTTTATCAACATAGAAATATAGCTTATCTAAGTTATTTTATGTGGCGCGAACTGGCGTGTTTACCATGACGTAACTGTAGCCAATGGCGGGAACTATCGACATGGGAAATGGGTGAATCTGTGTGTTTTTTTTTTATTTGAGAAACTCTTATAATTTGTATGCACGTTTACAGCTCAACATTTGGCTTCACCACTGTCTGGTCAAGGGACCGCGATATATAAATTGAACAGAAAACGATATTATCGTTACGAAATAGGCCTTAGAACCGACCTCACTCAACACTGGACCAGGCTAAACATGCACAAACACTGCATGCATGTTTATTGCTGGCGAGCTGGGATTATTTCTTGATGTGTACCACATCATCAGGACGTTGGTCGATCTTTTGCAGAGCTTGAGTATTGAATTGAAAGGTATTAATTACAAAAAACAGACCTCACTGTTCAGGACCGCATATCTTGTTTACAAATGGCTTCTCTGCACAATGGAGCTGGTTGAAAATGCCAGTTCGTCAGCAACGACTATATATATTAGTATTTTGTTCTGGAGTTTAATGGAATTATATGGATATTGCCCATATACATATTACAGTATATTCATGCCAAGTTATGACCCTGCATTAATCTTCGTTTTTGCGTTCATCCCTGTAGTTCACCTTTAATGAAGATAAATCGGGAACTATGAATTCATAATATGCATACAAACGAAAGTTCATACCTCAATACTATTGGTAATATTTTCGTACAAGATAATATTAGTAAACATTTTACTTTACATAGACGTTTTAAGCCTTATAATTATGATCAGTATACAGGCACTGAGAAAACAACCATCCACTTGTTAGTTATGTAGACCCGCCGCACCGTCTCGCTTAAACTGATTCGAATCCCCACCCTCTTGCCACCACCACTCACATTCCTGCCATGTCTATTAATATATTAATATTTATTTATAGTTAATTTTAAGTATTAATACAAATTGTAAACATCTTCATTTTATACTCCTTTCATACTCAATGTCCTTCTGGAAGTTACATTACCCCTGTAGTAATGCAATTTTATAATTACTGTACATTGAATTTCACCATGTTCCTCGCCTCGACCAATCATATCCCTCCTTCCTCACGTCTTTCGGTTTGAGTGATTCATTCATAAAACTACATTGTTTACTACGGATGAAATGCCAAACACCTCCACACACCACAACATTTTGTTGCAGGACTAAGTTGGCCAACTGTACATCGAGAGGAAGAATGGGTAGACATTTTGGAGAGATGTGTGGAGTGGATGTATGTGTTTCCCAGGAGACCTGGTGGAGAGAGGGGAGTACAAGGTGGATAATTGGAAAGAATGAATGCTCTTATGGAAGGGAAAAGCATGTGGCACACGGGGGAGAAGTTTCCTGGTGGCAGAGAGGTGGGCGTATTGCCAGATTGAAGATAACATTGTTTAACCTGGCAGCTGCGAGATCTTAATTTGAATAGACCGGCGTAGTGCAAGGAATGACCAAAAAGGCTACGTGTTGTATCACACCTACATTTCCCACTGCGATTATACATTGCACAATAATTATGTGGATGTGTTGTGGGTAGGGTCATGAGTTGGACGGTTGGCGAGAATAGGCACCCGCACACCCTTGTTTTGGCCTTGCATGCAGGAGGAGAGTAATTATGTAATGTCCCTTATATCTTCCTAATAAAGCAATATTTTTGTCCCTCATGGCATAATATGTTAATAATTAGGACCCAGAAATTCAGCATAGCGAATATATAAAGCACGTAAATCTATAAGGTCAGGTATAAGTGGGTCGAGAGTGAGAGCAAGGATGGAGGGAGGGTAGAATCTCTTTTCCCTCCCTTCCCTTACTATCGATCGGTGCTTTAAGCCTATGTCCAGTGCACTTTCACTCTCTTCCTCTTACATGAATCTTATACGTATAGTATACAGGATTTATCTGGGGTTGAGGGACGGTCACAGAGCCTTGCCACCGCCTCCATGATAATAAATGTGTGTGAGTATGCATGTGTATTATGATGTTTAGTATCGAAAGTTGCCATGTAAGCCTTTTCCTTATCCATTTTTCAGCCACCTGTGCCTGTTGGCGAAAGTAGGAACGAGATGTTTTAATGTTATATCAGTATATGCTCCCCAAGTAGGCTTAACTAGAGAAGTAAAAGAAGAGTTTTGGAATGATTTACTATGGGTGGTTGTCGGATGTAAGGAAGGGGAGCTTGTTATTGTGGGAAAGCACTTACATGGACATGTTGGGGTATATGTTGATGGATATTAGGGTGTACAGTACATAGAGGATAGAGCATGGCCGAAGGAACTAGGAAGGTAAATACAAACTGGAACATTGTATTGCCACGGGGATAGTGGTATGTGGCAGAGTGGTCTTGCCACTGGACTTGTAATCCAATGGACCCGGGTTCGAATCCCAATATGTCAATGGGAAGATATTATTGGGATGGAATTTGTGCTGTACCTAGTTTCAGTGCATTACCATTGCACACCGAAATGCCAAAAAAATACCCTCATTGTTCCCTGATTAAATAGCACTGTATGAATATTCCCATATTCAAAATATGCTACAAGGGGGCAATGCCTAGTGAGTGAATTGCTCAATAGGTGGCGTTCTGAGAGTGAGGGTCCGAGTCTGGGGATTGAGACTGTGAAGCGTAGAGGCGGAGCAGCTTCAGAGATGGGATTGCTTCGAGCCGGGGTGCTTTGCGTGTCTCACTCTCTAGACTAGAACAAGACATCACGGGCCTCACCGTGTTCAGTGGTTGAGTGTGCAGGCTCTCAGCCTATGCCCGAGAGGGAGTAGTTGGAATATAGAAAAAAAAATGTATTACCATGTTCAGGAAAAGGAAGAACCACCTGCTAACATGTGAGTCAGGTGGCTCCAGTAGCCAGATAGGCTACTTCCTGATCAGCAGACCTGAAAGGAAATATGTTAAGAGATACAAAGATTATACCTAGTGAAGTATGCATCCTGGATTCTGATATGTACACTCACGCGTACTAAAAGTTGCTCAGGGGTGGGTCCTTCCTTCCCGTATTCCACCCTGGACAGGTGGAAGGGAGGAGTCGGGTCCAAGTCTACCCCCACCTTCCACCCCAAAACTATCCCCAACTCCCCCACCTTCCTTCTCTAGCTGCCAGTTAATCATTAGCGACGATTGTGCTCATGTTTTACAAATTATTGTTAAACCATCATTGCACATGTTTACAATGGCCAACATTAAAAATATATTAGGAATTTATTAATACAAATATACTGTATAATTGCATTCTAAAAAATGAGTCTCTATATACAACGTGCGTTACACGAATCTCGGCTGTAGTGATTTGCCTCTCTCTCTCTCTCTCTCTTAACACGCAGACTACAAGGTTAGTTCATTCAAATTTTAAAATATGTAATGGGTTTGATGTGAATCATAGCAAAATGTTTAACCTCAATATGAATACAATACGCAACCATGGCTGGCAGTTAACATTTAAAAGATTCAGCACTATTATTTGTGGAAACTGTTTCCCATTTATGATCTGCTCTACCTGGAACAAATTTTCCTCAGAATTTTTAAAAATGTCCTCAGTTGAGCAGTTCAAGAAGATAGTAGATAGTATTGTGCACACTTTGTAAGGAGTGTAGTGCACTGAAAAATATATCTCCTTCCACTGCGAATATTTCCCCGTAATGGACCGCAAGGTCTTTTGAGATACTAACTACTTTTTGTAACTCTCTCATAGCACACACTTTCTACAACCAAAATGTAACGGATCTGAATGTGGGATATTTCCCTTCATTAGTGTGTGTGATGAATGTTGCCTGCATCCGATAAACATAGAGGAGAGTTGGTGGTAAAACTGTCATTAGTTGGGGGTTTGTAGAGGTGAGAGGCTGGGATCACAGCTAGAGACAGAAAAGGGGGAAGTAAGGAGGCGAGCCCTGCTACTCAAGGGCTCTATACTCAAACTTTACTAAAAGTTAACACCGACTTTGATAGTAATTTGTATCGAGTTCTACATTTATTTGATTGAAAACAAAAGTGTATAGGCAACACAATGAAATACAGACCGTTTATGGTATGTATGGTATTGAATAAATGAGAACAAATTATCGAAATGATAGATGAAACAATCAACAACAGTCGCAACACTATTTCAGTCAATCTTTGCCTTTAGTCCTTTCCCTTTATGATATATAAGCCCGACTGTGTAAGTAATTTGAGAACCTAGGAGTAGATCGTAGAGGGCACGTTGATGTTTATTGCAATAATGGGGAACATAATATCCTGAATACTGTATGGGATTGGATTAAATTACGGTGTTATTATATTGAAACCACAATAAGTCTTGATCGTAGAAAGTAGTGCAATGAGAGAGAGAGACGCACACGCAGATAGATACTGTGTATATATATATATATATATATATATATATATATATATATATATATATATACAGTATATATATATATATATATATATATATATATATATATATATATATATATATATATATATATAGAGAGAGAGAGAGAGAGAGAGAGAGAGAGAGAGAGAGAGAGAGAGAGAGAGAGAGAGAGGCCCAAGACCACTACAGCCAAAATTCGTGTAACCCACGTTGTGTATAGAAACTCATTATGATAATACAATATACAGTATATATATTGTATTAATAAATTCCTAATAAATGTTAAATGTTGACAATTGTAAATATGAGCAATGGTGGTTTGACAATAAATTGCAATACATGAGAACAATCGTCGCTAATCACTAACTGCCAGCTAGAGAAGGAAGGTGGGGGAGTTGGGGATAGTGTGGGGGTGGAAGGTGGGGGTAGACTTGGACCCGACTCCCCCCCTCCACCTGCCCAGGATGGAATAGGGGAAGGAGGGACCCACCCCTGAGCAACTTTTAGTACGCGTGAGTATACCTAAGCAAGTGTCCTGTGACAAAGCATGCATATTTGCCAAAAAAGAAAGTAGGCCTATGGCTGCTAGAAAAAGAGGAACACCTTAAGAGCGGCCTAGGCGGTATATAATATGTAGCCACCAGCGGGGTGTTTTTACCCAAAATAGGGCTGTTTACGTGATCATTTTCATGCCTAAATAATACCCAGAGCGTAAAACAAGTATCTATCCCTGAAAGGGCATAAACAGAGCTTTCCAATGACACCACAACGATCCTTGTATGACTGCTAGTTTTCTTGCAACAACCGCGCAACACGAGTGCAAAAACCATGTAATTCGGTACTTTCCCCATACATTTCACTATGTAGGGAGTGTGAGAGGGTGGAGGAGGGTGGGATTCATGTCAGTTGGTCCGCCGCGGTGGTCTGGAGCAGTCACGCTCGCTACTCTCCTGCCAACACTTGTCTCTCTCTCTCAGCAACATTACGTGCTGAAATTGCCACACGACCTATGTCGCGCGCCACCACATAGTCCAAATTTATTTCACTCGACTTATGTTGCGCGCCGCCAATTAGGGGTTTTAAAAGAGATAGATTCCACAAAGGATCCACCCAACATAAGATCTCCAGGTGGTGGAACAACGATGTTGAAGCTGCAATTCGAGATAATAAAAGATGCTTCAAAGCATGGCAGGAAGGTGGCAGAAGGGAAGAATGCCTGACCCCCATATGCGATGCAAGGAAGGAGGTCTACAGGGCAAAGTATACTATTCAGAATAGTGTGATAGAACAAGTGTGTAACGCAAATGGTAATAATGGGATCTATAAACTAGCTAGGAGTGTGAAGGACTGTAGCAAAGGGACAACGAGGTATAAACAAAGATAGGCGTGTGACTGTTTATACAGAAAACTTATTTAGAGATGCACGGAAGGCGCACTATAACAAATGGCTAAATGTGGAGTTTGAACAGAATAGAGAACAGCTCAGCACAATTCAATTAAATCCAAGCGTTTATTTCGTAATTAACAAATTCATTAATTACATACCGGTAGATATCCTGTACAATATAAAAATTATATGATCTTACATGCTCACGATTACTTGCTCAAGATTATATTAATTTCCTATGTTTAATCGACAAATAAAATACTGCAAGAATAGCATAAAATACAATTATACCAGAAAGAATCGTGAATAACAATGACAGGACACACACACACACACACACACACACACACACACACACACACACACACACACACACACACATTAATAAAACATAAGTAGTAAATCAAATTTCCAAATGTAAAGGAAACCGTATTTAAACGTAATATTTGTAAGTACAAAACTACTAACAATCAGGGTCATTGCACCTGTTATAATTAGAGATATAGGCCTACACACATTACAAATAAAAAGTAAAAGTATTAGCTAAAACCAAAGAGACAAAGTGTTATAAATTAACCATTAGAGTCCATAAAAGAAGCATATACCACGTCTTTCCTCATGCCCCTGAAGCCATAATATTCGAGAGGTAATTATAACCAGATCCTCCTTCAAAATATCCACATCATACTTATCTCTAAGTAAGAATATACATATTGCATTAAATATCCTCTCTTATGATAAGGTGTGTTATTTTTAATCAGAGGATTCCATGAAAATAATAATCTTTTATAAAATCTTGCTTGAATTAGAGCTGTTTGTACAGGAGCCCCGACCATCCATAGGGCATGATGCCTTGAAAAGTGCAATAAATAAGAAAGAGCTCGGGAAAGCTGCTGGGACCTCTGGCAAAGTTGCTGAAATACTAAAAGCATCATGAGATACCGTAGTAACATTGAGCTGATTAATGGTATCATAAGGGAGGAAAAATGTCTGATACATGACAGAAAAGTGTGACGGTAAATAATACAAAGGCAAGGTAGATTACTAAGGGGGAGGAAAATATATGGGTCTGAAAATGCTTGACTAAGTCATGAAAATCTGTAAAAGAGTCTTTGAATGCATGGTCAGGCAAAGCGTTGCCATTAGCAACATGTAGTTCGGATTTACGCCAGGGCATGGCACAACCGATGATATCATTCTTAGGCAACTACAAGAGAGATTCTTAGAGAAAAGCAGGGATATATAGTAGATTATAGTTACATAGTTGTTATAGACCTGAAGAAGGCCTTTGACAGAATGCCAAGGAAAGTTATGCAGTGGGCTATGAGAAAACGTGGAGTAGAGGCATTTTGGTGCGTGTGATAATGATAATGTATGAGGGGTCATGGGCCGTGAATGGAGGTTTGAGCGAAGAGTACCCAGTGAAAGTCGGAGTTCACGAAGGTTAAGCGCTGAGCTAATTACTGAGTGTCCTGGTCCTGGAGGCACTGTCAAGGGAATTTGGAACAGGAGTACCTTGGGAGTTGTTATATGCAAATTACCTAGTTTTTATCGCAGATAGTGTACAAACAGCGCAGGTAAGGTACAATTAGTAGAGGGAGGGGTTTAAAAGTTGATATAGATAAAACAAGGGTCATGCCCAGTGGAGTAGGTCGCAGAACTAAGGAAAGAAGTGGAGAATTCCCATGTACCGTTTGCAGGAAGAGATTGGAAAATAAATAGATTCAAAGTTGCATCTGTAGTGACTGGGTGCACATAAGGTGTATTGGGGTGAAGGGACGTTTGATGAGATACATTCATTTTGAATGTGCAGTGTTTAAGGGTAAACTTGTGTTGAATTACTCGCCTATTAGTATCTATTTAGGCAGTGTAACTCGAGTGTGTGAATAAATTTTGCAACTTGGACAATACGATACGGTTTCCGCCGGAAGAGGCGCTCAAATTGGCTCCATTGCTAGAGTCAAAAGGTGGGGAAAGTTCAGGGAGCTGTTGCCTCGCTTGACCATGAGGGGACTCCCACTTCATCTTATATTAAGGGAAAGGTGTATGACTCGCTCGCTAGGAGTGCAATGACCTACAACTTAAAGACGTTTCTGGTTATAATGGAAGATAATAATAAAATGGAACGAAATTAATAGAGATGGAAATGTGGGGTTAAATTGAGGGATGAAGTATCAAGTGAGAAACTAAGAAAGCGTCTGGTTAATAGGAGTATCAGTGAAATGATGAGTATGAACAAACTAGGCTGGTTTGGACATGTGGAGAGAATGGATGATCAACATTATGTGAACAAAATGCTGATCTGTGAACGTGGGGGAAGCTGCACGTAGCGGTAGACCTAGAACAACGTGTGATCAGGTACTTATATCCAATTTCAAAATGAAGAACTTTGTGACAGAGGCAGTCCAAAACAGGGTCGACTGGAACACCATAATTTAGGATGTAAGATTGAAACCACACTCTCTGTGGATGAAACAGTCTTTAAACTTGTATGCATGTATGTATGTATTATGTAAGAAGAGGAGGAAGAGAAAATAGAACGTAGGAGAATATAAGTAGTAATAATAATATAAAATAGTAAAAATATTGAGAGAGAGAGAGAGAGAGAGGGAGAGGTGGAGAGGGAAGGAAGGCAGGAAAGAAAGCAAACAAAACTCGAACAATGGCAAATCTGGCCAATATGTTAGACTCGCGCGGACACACATAAACTTGTTCCAAACTTGAGTGTAACAAGGAAAACAAACAAACACGGCCGACAGCACAACATACAATACAACCCAGGATTTCACACACACAACCATGCACATCCATTGACGGGGACAGATGGTAACTTTGAGGGTCTATTTATTTACATATATATTCATATATTTTATGGTTTCCTCACTAGACCTTCATCAAGCTTAAAAAAACACTCCCTAGACCCACTTCAAGATAAATTTGTACATTTTTCGATAGAAAAATGTCCGAATGTCCGAAGGCTGGATTCTCTTAAAATCACCGGCTCGCTATCGCTCGCCAGGAAACAATTGACACCTAAATGGCACAATAGATCTTAAGTGACAACGAAAGAGAGCTAAAGGTGTGACAATCGCCAAACTAATGGGCTGAACGTCTTAAAATCTGAAAACTAATGGTGCTAAGCATGAGAGAGAAGGGGGTCCAGAAAAGCTACCCATCTCCCCTTTAGAGCATATTGGCACATGTGTAAGATTAATATGTGTCGAAACATACAGACACATACCGGTATATATATTTGTCGAAACATACAGACACATACCGGTATATATATTTGTCGAAACATACAGACACATACCGGTATATATATTTGTCGAAACATACAGACACATACCGGTATATATATGTGTCGAAACATACAGACACATACCGGTATATATATGTGTCGAAACATACAGACACATACCGGTATATATATTTGTCGAAACATACAGACACATACCGGTATATATATTTTTAAACGGAGGTAGAGTTGGAACATAGACAAACATACATACTTACATACACACAATTACAGTTAGCTGCACATAATACATAAACGTAAATAATTAAAATACCCTTTTCGTGGCATTTTAATTATTTTCCTACAGAACGACACTATGTTTTTGTACTCATTGAATTCCTCAGATTTGTTTAATATTTTGTCAATCTTGTTTCAATCTTATTATTCGTATTTAAAATAATCCATAATCACCTACATGTATATAATATGAGACATTTTAGCATAAATATTCATGTAGGCTATAATTATATATATATATATATATATATATATATATATATATAATAATATATTATATGAGCCAGCCGTCCGGCTGGCTCAGTTGATAGCGTGCCTGCTACCCATCTTACAGATCTCGTGTTCAATCCCCGCTCAGATTGAATTTTTTTTTCTGAGATATACTGTAGCTGGCGGTTACTGTCTTCCCATGAGCAAGGGAGATGGGTAATGGTCTCTGGTTGATTTAAGAAGTACGAAGCGCTTGTGAATCCTGGAAGGAGGAGATACGGGCGCTATATAAGTAACCATTCGATTATTAGGGGTTCGTCCCCTACGGGAAACCCCTATTGTAATCATTAAACCTGGGATTTCATCCAAATTCTTCTTACGCGCCGGTTTCGACGCAATAACTCCAGAACCGCTTTTTGGATCGGGATCAAACTTTCACAAGAGGTGCGTTTTTGTATTGGGCAACTTTTGATATGCTAAACATCCAGCATGGCGGCCAAACAGGCCCGTGGCAGCCGATTTCCCGAAAAAATTGACGCCTAAATACCGTCTCTCCCACTCACAGGAAACGACTGGGCTTTGGCATACGCACTCCCCTACTAATGATCCGCAAATTTTATAGAGAAGGTTTTGCTTTTGCACGTGAAAAACCTCGAATTCCACTTAAAATTCCACGTCTTGGAAACTACACCGATGATCAGAGCCATGCTTGCGTAGTTGGGTGAGGCTCGCGATTCCGAACGTTTTGATACCAAAAAAATATAAAAGGGTGGAATAGTTTGGCCGCAGCATTGAAAACTGTCTATTCTTAAATTACTTTAAAACCGAATTCGCTACCCACACAACAGTCTATAGGCTTCCACGCATCCCCCAGTTTTGCTTAATAACATAATCTCTTTATTATTCAGATCTATCATTTGTTTTTTATTTAAATCTCTCAAAACCGTTCGAGTCCCTACGAATTCCAGCAATTATTTAGCCAAGCTACCTCTACAGTCTACATACCTACCCTACCAAATAATAATGATAAATTCAAATTTATTTTTGGTGAATGACAGAGTATTGGCTAAGGTTTTTAACAATTCCTCCCTTTGCCAAATGCTTAGTTTAATAACAATGATATGGACCTTTAAAGTTTTGGCAATTGCCCGTGTGACTCGTATTTTAACCCTCCTAAAGTGTTACCACGAAATACCGCTAGATCCTTTCTCAAAAGTCGCTAGCATGTTGCTACATAGCCAAACAATGTTAGGATAATGCTGCAATTTCTAAAGAGTTTTGGTTTGTTTGTTTTGCAAATTTTACAATGTAGAATGACTAGAATGTCTGAAATTTTCAAATTATCCCTAGTAAATGTCTCTAGATATAAAAGAAATGGCTGCTAGATTGAAGTAAATAGCTCTACATTTAGCGGTAATATGTAGCTTTACAACTGGCAACTCTGCAATCACCACCTCCCTCCCACCCTCCCAGTATGTCTCCACATAATACCGCTAGATCCTTTCTCAAAAGTCGCTAGCATGTTGCTACATAGTCAAACAATGTTAGAATAATGCTGCAATTTCTAAAGAGTTTTTGGTTTGTTTGTTTTGCAAATTTTACAATGTAATATGACTAGAATGTCTGAAATTTTTAAATTATCCCTAGTAAATCTCTCTAGATATGAAAAAATGGCTTCTAAATTGAAGTAAATAGCTCTACATCTAGCGGTAATAATTTATGTAGCGATACAACTGGCAAAACTGCCTACAGTAAGTGTTACCCCAAAACACCGCTAGATCCTTTCTCAAAAGTCGCTAGCACGTTGCTACATAGTCAAACAATGGTAGAACAATGCTGCAATTCCTAAAGAGTTTTGATTTGTTTGTTTTGCAAATTTTACAATGTAATATAACTAGAATGTCTGAAATTTTCAAATTATCCCGAGTAAATGTCTCTAGATATGAAAAAATGGCTACTAAACTGAAGTAAATATAGCTCTACATCTAGCGGTACTTGTACTTGTAGCAGTACAACTGGCAACACTGCCTACAACCACCCTCTCATCGCCAATGATTATGCTCTGAGGTTTGTATTTGCTTATCTTATCCTGTGTATAAATGTAACCCTTACACATGTTTCTATTAAATAATGACATTAAACAGGATTCATGATTTAAATACAAGGCTAGATATTTATCGGAAGTACGTATTTACCTTCGGAAAGCGAAAATATAATGTTTACACATATGGGATAGGGAGGAGGGAGGGAGGTATAAGGGGCGGACCGATGGAAGGGAAGAGAACCCGATATACGAGATACATAGCTTCATATGCGCGTATTGATCACTTTCATGCTATTATGTATGCATACAGAAGTAGCAGGACACATGTCAAGAGTGAATACCAATAACTTAATCCATACACAGTAAAATAGACGGAAATAATATCGTACATACGAAGTGATGGAATGGGGATGGGGGGGGGGGGGGGGGAGTGTGTATGATAATGTAAACAGGACAGTTCGTCGCTAGATAGGCGTGTGTGTGCTTGTGTGATGGTCTTGTGTAGCTATGTTTGTGCTTGTTTGAGTGTTGAGTTATCTCTCTCTCTCTCTCTCTCTCTCTTATTTATCGCTGTCTTCCTTACGATTACGACATACTGTACTAGTGCATGAGAACAGGAAATAGGGAGCCTCGCTCTCTCTCTCACAAATGAGAACATAAGTAAACAGGAGTCTGCAGAGAGCCGATTGGCTATAAGACTCGGTAGCCTATTCCACATATCTACAACTCTGTTACTAAACGAATAGAGGCAGATCCCTTACACACCCAGTCTCTCTCTCTGTCACTCGTTTGTTTGCACACCGGTACAAATGAGGCAGATCCCTTACAAGATGAACATGGGAATCTGCAGAGAGACAAGTGGCCCACAAAAGGCAGATCCCTTTCACATACAACCCATTTCATCCATATGACTATCTGATTTTATCTTTAAATTCTATATTGTTCTTGATCCCACTATAGCACTAGGTAGCCTATTTCACATATCTACGACTCTGTTACGAGAGAGGCAGATCCCTTACACAGCCAATCTCTCTCTTATTTGCACACTGGTACAAAGGAGGCAGATCCTTACACATGCTACCAAGATGAAAATGAGAGTCTGCAGAGAGCCGGTTAGCCTCCACACGGCAGATCCCTTTCACACCCAATCCATCTCGTCTTATCAAATTTTATATTGAAGCTCTATTGTTATTGATCCCACTATAGCACTTGGTAGCCTATTCCACATATCTACAACTCTTTTACCAAGCGAATAGAGGCAGATCCCTTACACAGCCAATCTCTTTCTCTCTCGCTCTTGTTTGTTTGCACACCGGTACAAATGAGGCAGATCACTTACACATGCAACCAAGATGAAAATGGGAGTCTGCAGATAGTCAAGTGGCCCACATAAGGCAGGTCCCTTTCACACTCAACCCATCTCATAAACTTTACCTGTTATTTATACTACTTACTATACACCCATGTTATCATATACCTGCAACCAAAACACAATTGTAAGAAATAGGAACATAAGAAAATGGGAGTCTGTAGAGAGCCAATTGGCCCACACAAGACAGATCCTTTTCACACCCAACCCATCTCATAAAAACTCTCTCTCATTTATCTCTGTCTTCCTTACATTTATGACATCCTAGTCTCTCTCTCTCTCTCACAAATGAGAACATAAGAAAACCGGAGTCTGCAGAGAGTCGATTGACCCACACATGTCAGATCCCTTTCACACCCAACCCATCCCGCGCTCTCTCTCTCTCTCTCATATTTATCGCTATCTTCCTTACGTTTACGACATCCTATTCTCTCGCCATACTCCCTCTCTCCTTCACAAATGAGAAAATAAAAAAATAAGAAAACGGGAGTCTCCAGAGCCGATTGACCTACACATGGCAGATCCCTTTCACACCCAACCCATCTCGTTCTACCTAATTTCAAGTTGAAGCTCTATTGTTCTTGATCCCATTATAGCACTCGGTAGCCTATTCCACATATCTACAACTCTGTTACTAAACGGATAGAGGCAGACCCAATTTACAGCCAATCTCTCCCTCTCTCGCTCTTGTTTGTCTGCACAATCTGCTCCTTCTGTAGTTTCTCCATGCCCGATAAGTTAAATGATCTTTTGATATCTGTGACACAGCATTTGTATCAAACACAATACCCTGCTTGCAAAACCGTCGAACCCCGGACAACGTTGCTTGCAACTTTAATTATTATTATTATTATTATTATGGTGTATATACAGTATAATATACATACATTATATATATTCTGACATACGGAGCCCTGTATGTTTATTTAAGAGTTAGAATTAAGAGTTGAAGGAGTGCCAAACTACCCAGGCGGCGAAGTAGACTAGCGAGCGAACCAGCGAGTGGGAAACCAGCTCGTCCGCATACCAGCAAACAAGCCTTCACACCTGCGTGCGTCATAGGGGACCCTGCAAACTACTTCGATGACCCGACGCTATGACGTATGATCGACGCCAGGAGACTCTATTGGACCACGCACCTGCTACGCAACTCGAGGAGCTGTGATTGGGGCGAGCACCATCAACCGCCTCCTGATTCGTTCCTACACCATCATTGTTTAGTATATAAGACCCGAGTAGTGGGCATTCAAATCAGTCTCATTTGGAGTTGGGAAGGTGAACTTGCAGCTGGAGGAAGACGGGGTGAAGTATTATAATGGGATTGTGACTGTCAGTCAGATTATATAAGTGTGTGTTAAGTGTGTTCAGTGTAAACACTTACGTTATGTTGGTTAGTGAGATATGTGATTGGGAATTAACGTTAACGCTACTATTATGTACTTAACTATTTGATTGAGAATTAACGTTAACGCTACTATTATGTACTTAACTATTTGATTGGGAATTAACGTTAACGCTACTATTATGTACTTAACTATTTTAGTTGACTGACTTGTGGACTAAAGCAACTCTTTAAGTAGTTGGGTTATGATGAAAGTAATACTATTGTTTTACATTAATACTTACGAGTTCTTTCATTTTCTTTGAATTAAGCTTACATTGCTTAACGGTGCTTAGTACGGTGATGCTATTGTCTCATATTAGTAATATCGCCTTAGACTAACATGGCTGTTTTAATGTTACTTCTAGTGATTTCCTAAGCTGAAGAAAATTCTTTTACCTTCAAAATATTATTTTTGCTTTTCATATTATTTGAGTGAGACCTGAATCGAATCTATGAAGCGATCCTGTAACTTAATTTACTCATAATCAAACCTCAATGTTACGTGGTTAAGAAATACATTTAACTAATTATTAAATATATATCTAACTTTTTATGTGACTTTGATATTAATCCTGATGATAATAATAATATAATACTATTAACGTAAGACAAGAACCAAGAATAATTACATTAAATATAAATAAAAGGATCTAAGAAAACAAGCTATTCATTTAAAAAAGGGTAAGAGACAGAAATATTCTTACCTCAATATTTATCTTTCAAGACTTTTTATAGAATTAATAGTCCTTCTTTAGATATAACTTATTCGGTTCATAACCATAGCCTACTAAGCTTCGGTTAAATAATAATTCTTTATAAATACTACATGACTTTAATTAGTTTCAGTATTTTTCATAATTAAGAGTATCAGTCAATAAAGGATACCAAGTCCTAAGATCCAAAAGGAAAGGAAGCAACAACAGGAAATAATTTTATTAGATTTTACTTTTGTTTTGCCTTCAGCTGACTGATACCTTAATATATATCTCTGTGCTATCTAGATTCATCAAGTTAACCACTTGAGGATCAAGATACGTAACAGAAGATTAGCGACCTTGCCAGGATTCGTTTCATACAGTTTCACTCAGTTTCATTACCGTTTCACTACTTAAAAATCAAATATTAATCATGCCTCAACTAATTAATGAAGAAGATGCTCGAGTTTTCATAGAATCAGAACCCACAGCCCCTGATATTGACTGTCTGTCAAAATCCGAACTGAAAGTGCTTGCCTCACATCTCCAATTAACTGTCTCAAACATGTCCAAAGTAGAGGTGGCTCAGACCATAAAAACCCACCTGTTCCCTGTAGAAGGCGAGAAGGGTGACGGAGCAGTTGGTGGGATCCCGAGTAAACCTAGCCAACTTGATGAACAATTGCCACCTGGTTTGACCGGTGATCAAGTACTGGAACTAGCCAAACTAAAAATAGAACTAGCCAGAATAAATACCAAAGAAGCCAACATAAAAGCCAGAGGAACGACCGAACAAGCCGGACTAAATATAGAACTAGCCAGAATAAATGCCGAACAAGCTAGAGCAAATACCGAAGAAGCCAGCATAAAAGCCAGAGCAACGACCGAACAATGTGAATATCAATATCGTACGGCTCAACTAAATGTCAATACAAATGCTCCCTTAATTGCTCTACCTCTGGGATTGACTATGACTAGTATCATTCCACCTTTCACTGAGGATAATGTGCAGCATTTCTTTGTTTTGTTTGAGGAAGTTGCTGGAGGTATGAAGTGGACAAGAGATCAATGGCCTTTTATGTTACAAACCGTTTTGACAGGGTAGGCTCGAGCCACGTATTTGTCAGAAGTAGCAGAGGTTAGGCTGGATTATGACAATCTCAAAGAAGCTATCCTAAAAACCTATCAATTGCAGCCTGAGGCTTACAGGCAATCTTTCCGTAAAAAAACAGAAGAAAGTAGAAGAAACCCATAAGGTATTTGCCAGGACCATGACTAAAACTTTCAATCATTGGGTCAAGAGTAAGAAAGTCACAAGCTACAACGATCTGAAGGAGTTGGTCCTGTTAGAAAATTTCCTATGGAAAATTGATTCTTCTGTATCCTATCATTTAAAGGGGAAAAAGGTAGATTGTCTTGCCGACGCCGCTGACATGGCTGACACATACGTGCTCAACAACAAATTTTGTGGAAAGAAGCCCTACGATAATTCTAGTTCTAATTTTAAGTATCCCAATCACAAATCTGACAGACCCAGTCACAAGCCTATAACGTCTTCCCCAGCTAGCCAAAATAGAATTGTTCCCCCAACTAAAAATACGACTCAGGGCAATGGTAACAGAGGTGGGGCCCAAATTAATAGTAATGCTCAAAGAGGGAACGTTCCCATATCCCCTAAAGTATGTACTTTTTGTGGCAAGAGAGGCCACCTAGCTTATCAGTGCTGGGCCAAGGAGAGAACCGAGAGATCGAGGCAGACAGTTGCCGCCGTATCTCAAACTCCATATGTTCCCTTAATGCAGGACTCCTGACAGGAGTACCTAGCACCAAAAGTTCCTTTAATACAAGACTCTCGACAGAAGGAGTACCTAGCAGCTAACATAAATCATCTAGACAGGGGTGTAGTAGCATGCGTGGTGCAACCCACTAGGGTTAAGCCAATAATAATATCACCATCAGTGCAGGACAGTTACCGTCCCTTTATTTCATCTGGCAACGTGAGATTAAATGGTTGTTTGCATGAGGTAAAAATTCTGAGAGACACAGGTTCTACTAGCACCCTCATGGTGAATCCTTACACTGAGTGCCCACCTGGCTAACCAGTTGTAATGAGAGGTGCTGGAGGCCAATTGTATGCATACTTAGTAAAAGGCGAAATTAAATGTGAGTTACTACAGGGTGAGGCCACCATAGCTTTGTGTAGGTCCCAAGATATCCCTGTGCCCGGGGTAACACTCCTTTTGGGGAATGATGTAGCAGGTGAGAAGGTCCGACCAGACCCCATTTTGTCACTTTCCCCTGTTAACGAGCCACTAACCGGTGAGCTCGAAAAGGAGATGCCAACAGTTTTCCCTGTGTGTGCTGTCACACTTTCAATGTCTCAAGTAGCAGTTCCCTCAGACAGAAATGTACCGAATGTAAGAGTTGATGAAAGGGATGATGAGAGTGTGAATGCCGCTCCAACTGTGCCTGATGATGTGACTGAGGTGGATTTATCTGACACCTTTATGGCTCATCTTGACCCTAACGATGACCATGAAACCCCTCCAAATTGTCCTAGTGGCCTGGTAGAGCTACAAAGATGATAGTGAATGCAAGGAGTTAGCTGCCAGGTCCGTGAGTGAAGAGGAATGTGAGAAGGAGGGTGGTGAATGTTTCTACCTCAAAGGAGGAGTATTGTGGCGTAGATGGAGACCGCCACACAGACCAATCGATGACGGGGCCTGGGACGTCCATCAAGTAGTAGTCCCCAAACCTTGTCGTAGAGATATCTTGGAAATGGCACATTGTATACCATTGGCAGGACCCCTAGGTGTGAGAAAAACTTTAGACAGAATCAGAGCCCACTTTCACTGGCCAGGAATGCGTGCAGATGTAGTGGAGTTTTGTAGAGTGTGTCACACTTGCCAGATGACAGTAAAACCCAATCAGAAGGTGCTTGTACATCCTCTGGTGCCCTTGCCCGTTTTCGAGAATCCTTTTACTCGGGTGGTAGTGGACATTGTAGGTCCATTACCTAAGACTTCCCAAGGTAACAATTATTTATTAACTATTATGGACATGGCAACTCGCTACCCAGAGGCTATACCCTTAAGGACTACCTCTGCTCCAACTGTCATAAAGGAACTGCTCAAATTCTTCACCAGAATGGGTTTCCCCCATGAGGTGCAAAGTGATCAAGGAACTAATTTTACCTCTAACTTTTTTCAGCAGTCCCTGAAGGAGTTGGGTATCGAGCATGTTAAGTCTAGCACCTACCACCCAGAGACTCAAGGGGTTCTCGAACGATATGACCAGACATTAAAGGGAATGTTACGTAAGTATTGTACAGAGACCGGAGTTGAGTGGGATAAGGGGGTACCTTTTCTTTTATTTGCTACTCGTGAGGTTCCAACTGAATCCCTGGGTTTTTCCCCTAATGAGCTAGTTTTCGGTCACCAGGTAAGAGGTCCTTTGCAACTATTGCAGGATAGCCTAGTTGGCCAGGAGGGGAACCAAAAGCCTCCTCAAGTACGTTTCAGATTTCAAAACCCGGCTGAGATCCTCATGTGAGTTTGCCGCTCAAAACTTGACAGTGGCTAAAAGCTCCATGAAGAAATGGTATGACAGAAAAGCCCGTGAGAGGGAGTTTCAGCCCGGTGATGAGGTTTTGGTCCTGCTCCCCCTTTTTGGCCAACCTTTATCTGCCAAGTTCAGGGGCCCATATAAGATCATTCAGAGGGTGAGCATTACCGATTATCTAGTTACTACCCCAGACAGGAGAAAGCCCACGCAAGTATTCCATATAAATATGTTGAAACCCTACCATAGGTCCCCTGATTCCTCTCCTCCAGATTCTCCCACTGTGGCAGTGAATGTCAGGATCTGTGGACAGCCTGGTGCGGACAAAGTCTTCAGTTCTCTTACTGACTCGCAACAGACTGTTCCAGAGCCTGAAGGTATCCATGCAGACTTTGACTTGTCATGTAGCCTATCCAACTTTCAGTATAATTCAGTAGCTTGGGGGGAATTACCATCTAAACTATGTCATCTTCCCTCTGATCAAGCGAACCAACTAATCTCTGTTTTATCTCAGTCTCCCAGTGTGTTCCGTGATACTCCAGGGCTCACTTCTTTGGCCTTGCACGACATCGACGTAGGGGATGCAACTCCCATAAAACTATCCCCCTACCGTGGTTCACCACAACGTAGGAGTATACTGCAGGTCGAGCTTGACTTCATGTTTTCAAACCAGCTGATCACAAGGGCCTTAAGCCAGTGGAGTAGTCCGGTCATACATGTGCCAAAGCCAGACGGGAGCCATAGGTTATGTATGGACTATAGGCAAGTTAATGCTGTCACAAAGAACGATACCTACCCACTGCCACGGATCAAAGATTGCATTTACCAGGTTGGCCTCATACAGCAGTGAGTTTAACTTAATGAGAGGATTTTGGCAATTAGCTCTCCCTTGTAGCGAGGTAAATATCATGCTTTAGTAGTGCGCTTTCAAGCCTTCAGCTGTGAGATGCCTTGCAGTTCGAATAACACTCCAGGTACGTTCCGGCTATGTTCTGATGTGGTACCTGGAGACGTTGCCTACTTTGGGTGATATCCTTATTATATCCTCATTATTATCTTGCTGTTGCCATTCTGGTGGTGAATCTATTTATGTATTATGTTTAATATTATGTACTATACTCCTTAAACTTTTTTCTAGGGGGGAGGTCTGACATACGGAGCCCTGTATGTTTATTTAAGAGTTAGAATTAAGAGTTGAAGGAGTGCCAAACTACCCCTGCGGCGAAGCAGACTAGCGAGCGAACCAGCGAGTGGGAAACCAGCGCGTCCACATACCAGCAAACAAGCCTTCACACCTGCGTGCATCATAGGGGACCCTGCAAACTACTTCGATGACCCGACGCTATGACGTATGATCGACGCCAGGAGACTCTATTGGACCACGCACCTGCTACGCAACTCGAGGAGCTGTGATTGGGGCGCGCACCATCAACCGCCTCCTGATTCGTTCCAACACCATCATTGTTTAGTATATAAGACCCGAGTAGTGGGCATTCAAATCAGTCTCATTTGGAGTTGGGAAGGTGAACTTGCAGCTGGAGGAAGACGGGGTGAAGTATTATAATGGGATTGTGACTGTCAGTCAGATTATATAAGTGTGTGTTAAGTGTGTTCGGTGTAAACACTTACGTTATGTTGGTTAGTGAGATATGTGATTGGGAATTAACGTTAACGCTACTATTATGTACTTAACTATTTGATTGGGAATTAACGTTAACGCTACTATTATGTACTTAACTATTTGATTGGGAATTAACGTTAACGCTACTATTATGTACTTAACTATTTGATTGGGAATTTACGTTAACGCTACTATTATATATGTACTTAACTATTTTAGTTGACTGACTTGTGGACTAAAGCAACTCTTTAAGTAGTTGGGTTATGATGAAAGTAATACTATTGTTTTATATTAATACTTACGAGTTCTTTCATTTTCTTTTAATTAAGCTTACATTGCTTAACGGTGCTTAGTACGGTGATACTATTGTCTCATATTAGTAATATCGCCTTAGACTAACATGGCTGTTTTAATGTTACTTCTAGTGATTTCCTAAGCTGAAGAAAATTCTTTTACCTTCAAAATATTATTTTTGCTTTTCATATTATTTTGAGTGAGACCTGAATCGAATCTATGAAGCGATCCTGTATCTTAATTTACTCATAATCAAACCTCAATGTTACGTGGTTAAGAAATACATTTAACCAATTATTAAATATATATATCTAACTTTTTATGTGACTTTGATATTAATCCTGATGATAATAATAATATAATACTATTAACGTAAGACAAGAACCAAGAATAATTACATTAAATATAAATAAAAGGACCTAAGAAAACTAGCTATTCATTTCAAAAAGGGTAGGAGACAGAAATATTCTTACTTTAATATTTATCTTTCAAGACTTTTTATAGAATTAATAGTCCTTCTTTAGATATAACTTATTCGGTTCATAACCATAGCCTACTAAGCTTCGGTTAAATAATAATTCTTTATAAATACTACATGACTTTAATTAGTTTCAGTATTTTTCATAATTAAAGAGTATCAGTCAATAAAGGATACCAAGTCCTAAGATCCAAAAGGAAAGGAAGCAACAACAGATTTTTTTTTTATTAGATTTTACTTTTGTTTTGCCTTCAGATGACTGATACCTTAATATATATCTCTGTGCTATCTAGATTCATCAAGTTAACCACTTGAGGATCAAGATACGTAACAATATATAACGATTTTTGTTTCGCTATAAGTATTAGCAAAACAATATTGTGTTGACCTTATTAAAACATTCGAAGGAAGTCAACTCGATTAATTGTTGAACAAATACAGTACTAACTATAGTATAAACCTATCTAATGCAAAGTGCGATAAAATACGGCACATGAAAATATATGTTATAAAAATGTACTTGCATAATTATTTGCTGTCTAGATTGTATGGAGTTCTCCTTATGACTGAACGATACTATCATCATGGACTTTACAGTTGACAAAAAGGGTTACCTATTAGTAACTATTGATACAAGAATATTTGGGAACTAAATAAAGTGAATAAGAACTTCATTCTCCCTTATGTTTAGCCCCATTAGCTTTGAGATGCTAAGCCGTTCGTTCCATTAGTTTGGCGATTGTAAGACCTTCCATCCCATTACTTTGTCAATATCAGGACCTTTAGATCCATTTAGGAGTCAATCTTTTCGTGGAGAGCGATATCGAGCCTGATATTTTAGGAGGAACCGGCCTTTGGTCGGGACATTTTGCTATCGAAAAATGTACACATTTATTTCGAAGAGTGGTCTAAGGGGTGTTATTTTTTTAGTTTAATGGAGGTCTAGCAAGGACATAATTAAATATATATAAATAGATACATATAGTTCAAATGAAACGCTAGAAGTCTGTATAGTATGAGGTGACGGTAAATTGCAGGGTTTCGTCCTTACTCAGTTGTCACGATAATTTTGTAGCGAAATAAGCCAAGGTGTTAGTTATAAAAACTTGGTACTGATAGGATGCAGAGCCATAGCAGTTTCATATTTGTCCATCAAGACTCGATAAATCAGATGCTAAAGGATTCAATTTACCGTCAGCGGGAAAAATATCGAATAAAGTTGTTGTAATTGGTATGAAAGTACTGTATTAAAGGGGGATGGTTCACTTTATGGTCGATTTTTACATTGATATATCTTTTTTTTAGTTTCCTCCCTAGAACTCCATCAAACTTAAAATAACAACCCCAGGATGCCCCTTCAAGATATATCTGTACATTTTTCGGTATAAAAAATGTCCTGGCCGAAGGCCGGTACCTCCTAAATTACAGGCTCGCTTTCGCTCGCCAGGAAATAATTGACACCTAAATGACACGAAAAGTCTTAATATTGACACATAAAAGGAGCAAAAGGTCTTAGAATAGTTAAACTAATGGGCCGAACGTCTTAAAATCTGAAAACTAATGGGGTTAACATAAGGAAGAAGGGGGACCAGAAAAACGACCAACCAGCCTTAATGTACTTCTCCTTGCAATTACACCAACTTTACCCTGTTCCAAGTAAGTAGGCCAAAACTCTTGAACATTAACCTCTATAACTCACAAACGACCAAAGTAATCCAGCTAATATTTCTAACATTTGGGAAGGGCCAAGCAGGGAATAGGTGAGGAAATTTACAGCCCATTTGCTCTAGTCCTTTTCTAGTTACAGAGGTTAGGGTGTACGATTTCTGGCCTACCTATTTGGAACAGGGTATAGCGCATTATATTAACTGGCTAGGAATACTATAGTCCGTTCATTCTAGCTTGGGCAGAAATCGTAACCCCTAACCTCTCATAACTCACAAAGGAATAGAGTAATCGAGTTAATATTTCTACCAAATAGGAAGACTTGGCTAGGAAATATGTGTATAAATTGACGGCTCATTTGCTCTAGCCCTATTTGAGTTACAGAGGTTAGAGGTTACGATTTGTGCCCAACCTAGAATGAACGGAATATAGGGTCATTATCCACGGCAACTCTTCTTTCCTCTTAAGGGGACCGATCTGCTTTTTCACTCTGGGTTATATCCATTCGGCCCCATCCAGCCTACTGTTTTAAGACGTTTCTCCCCTCAAAATTTTTACAAATTAAGTCAGCTGTCTAAAACATAATCCAAAACATGCTAGCTTCCTATCGCTCGCCAGGTGTAAATCGACACCTGAATAAGGATAAGCGTCTTAAAGCAGTAGGTTGAATGGGGTAGAATGACTACTACCCAGAAAGAAAGAAAAACAATGCGGGTCAGTCCCCTTAATACAATGCGGGTCAGTCCCCTTAATACAATGCGGGTCAGTCCCCTTAATACAATGCTGGTCAGTCCCCTTAATACAATGCTGGTCAGTCCCCTTAATACAATGCTGGTCAGTCCCCTTAATACAATGCTAGTCAGTCCCCTTAATACAATGCTGGTCAGTCCCCTTAATACAATGCTGGTCAGTCCCCTTAATACAATGCCTCATACTTCCTTCTATTGGCCTGTCCTTATATTCCATTAAGGAGAGATTTCCACTTGAAGGATTTTTTTTCTGGACCCCTTTCTCCCTCGTGTTTAGCCCCATTGCTTTTGAGATTTTAAGACGTTCGCCCCATTGGTTCGGCGATTTTAAAACCTTTTGCCCCATTTCTGTCAATTTTAAGACCTTTCATGCCATTTAGGTGTCGATGTTTTCCTGGCGAGCGATAGCAAGCCTGTAATTTAAGAGGAACCGGCCTTTGGCCGACAATTTTTTTCTACCGAAAAATGTACAAATTTATCTTCAAAGGGGGTCTAGGGGTTGTAATTGTTAGTTTGATTGAGGTCTAGGGAACAAACTGAAAACATCCCCTTACATTACTCTCCATTCGTCTTCTTCCTTGCTTTGTTTGTCCCACTTTATTTCCGTTCTTTATTCACTTACTTCTTTATTTACTTCTTTATTTCTTATTTATCTTTCTCACAGTTTGGTTTCTTTAAAGTTTATTCTTTGTCTATTTTTATGAAAACCTGCCTTTGTATTTCCCCACTTTTCTACAATCTTCCTCATTCTTATCTTCTCTCTCTCTCTCTCTCTCACACCCTCTCTTTCTCCTTCACGTTCTTTTATTCTCCTTCCTTCCTCCTTCGTCTCCTCCTCCAGGGCACAGGAATCCTGCTTCTCCATTACTCCTCCCTCCTTTGCCTTCCCTCCTCCTCCCTCCTTCCTCTCTTCACAATTCAACCATCTTATCTTATAATATTATCTCTATTCTGTTCCTTCCCTTCTGTTATGTAATACATTTTATTTCAATATCCTCCTTCCCATTTTAACCCCTTCAGCACGATGACGTCATTAGTATTATCTTATGGTTAACATTAGATGATTTTCTTAAGCTAATAATACCTCTTAAGACTCAAAATGGTACATACTATCTCTATAAGACGTCTGATTAACACAGGTCCTTCTTAAACCGCATACAATCGTCTAACTTTAGCCCGAATAAAAGGTAAAATGACGTCATCGTACGGAAGGAGTTAATTGCTTTATTTGATTTCTTTAATGGGGTTAACTTTTCATCAATAACTTTTCCCTGCCATTTTGATGTGCTCATGGTTGTTTGTTTGTTTTACCTGTTAATCATGTTAGTCTGGCTACTATATTAGACAATTCAGTTAAACCTAAAAGAGGCCTCCTGAAATGTACAGGCTTCGAACTATCTTACTTAACCCTTATTACTACCACAGATCTTTGTTAAACTACACAAAAATCGTCTAAATATAGCTAAATAAACAAGTTGCCGGTACAGAAGGGGTTAGGCAGTAATTTCATCCCTCTTTTTCTCCTTCATCATTGTATTTGTTTATTATGTCTAATATATTCAAACTTCCATTGATATTGTCTTACTTGTTATCGTTATTACATTACTTTGATCATCTTATCGCTTCTAACATTCCTCTACATCTTACTTGCGTGCATCTCTTCCCACTTCTTTATCCTCTTGATATGTTTGTTCATATAATTCTTTTATATACTTTACTGTCAATGTGTTCATGAGTTTATTGTTTTTCTTGTATTCTATTGTTATTATTGTGTTCTGTTGTTTTTCTTGTGTTCTATTGTTCTTCTTGTGTTCTATTGTTTTCCTTGTGTTCTATTGTTTTTTCCTGTGTTCTATTGTTCTTCTTGTGTTCTATTGTTATCCTTGTGTTCTATTGTTTTCTTTGTGTTCTATTGTTGTTTCCTGTGTTCTATTGTTTTTCCTATGTTCTATTGTTTTTCTTGGTTCTATTGTTTTGCTTGTGGTATATTGTTTCCTTGTGTTATATTGTTTGCTTGTGTTCTATTGTTTTGCATGTGTTCTATTGTTTTCTTGTGTTATATTATTATTCTTGTGTTATATTGTTTTTCCTGTGTTCTATTGTGTTATTGTATTTTATTGTTTTTCTTATGTTATATTTTTTTTATTTGTGTGTTATTGTTATTCTTGTGTTGTTGTTGTTGCTGTTGTTCCCCAAGCTGCCTGGCCGAACATCCCCAAGGCCCCGAGCAAGGCCAAGGCCATCTATTGTTTTCCTTGTGTTCTATTGTTTTCTTGTGTTGTACTGTTTTTCTTGTGTTCTATTGTTTTCTTGTGTTGTACTGTTTTCCTTGTGTTCTATTGTTTTCTTGTGTTATATTGTTTTTCTTGTGCTCTATTGTTTTCTTGTGTTCTATTGTTTTGCTTGTGGTATATTGTTTTATTGTGCTCTATTGTTTTTCTTGTGTTCTATTGTTTTGCTTGTGGTATATTGTTTTTTGTGTTATACTGTTTTTCTTGTGCTCTATTGTTTTCTTGTGTTCTATTCTTGTCATTGTGTCCTATTGTGTTCATGTGTTCTATTGTTATTCTTGTGTTATATTGTTTTTTTGTGTTCTATTGTTTTTCATGTGTTCTATTCTTTTTCTTGTGTTTTATTGTTTTTCTTTTGTTATATTGTTTGTCTTGTGTTCCATTGATTTATTTGTATTATAGTGCTTTTCATGTTTTTTAATGTTTATTGTCTTGTGTTCTATTATTTGTCTTTTGTTCTATTAATTTTCTTGTGTTCTATTGTTTTGCTTGTTATATCAATTTTCTTGTCCACTTTCCCCCCCCCCCCCCTCTCCTTCGTCTACTATTTGTTCTCGCTTCTTCTTTCACACTAATTCTATGTTTGTTTTTACCTCCTCTTTCTGGTTGCTTCTTAACTACCTACGTCAACGAAGTTGGATGGAGGTTATGTTTTGGCCTCCGTGTGTTTGTCTGTTGGATTGTCTGTCTGTAAACAAGATATCACAAACAGTTATGAACCGGTTATCACGAGATTTGGTGGGCAAATAGGATATGCGTCAAGGAAGAAGTTATTATAATTATAATTGGTTTCATTTCATCTGACGATAAATTGAATTCATCAGCAACTAATTTCTCGATAACTAACGGAACAATAAGAAACTACTCTACTGTTTTTATAATTAAGAACATATTTCGCTACAAAACCTGCATTACAGCGGAGTAATCAAGATAAAGACATAGGCATTTATCGTCAGCTGGAATAAAAGCAAACAGTATATGTGAATGGAAGAGCGCACACCTCCGCCAGCATAAGTAGAGGTATGCGCTTTCCCGAGGGCTCCTCTGATTTTTTTGTTTTAATTGTTCATCCGAAGTCTACTTTACACTAATTAATCAAAATTCTTATCGTGCATTTTTGTATCTACATTGTAAAAAATTAACACTTTATTGTAACAAGATTATACCTTAAGGGGAAGGTAGTCGCTTTTTCTGGACCCCTTTCTCCCTCATATATATCATATTAGTTTTGAGATTTTAAGACGTTAATTTTGTTAGTTTGGCGATTTTAAAACCATTCGCCTCATTTCATTGTCAGTTTAAAGACCTTTCGTGCCATTTAGGTATCGATTTTTATCCTGGCTAGCGATAGCGAGCCTGTAATTTTAGAAGGATCCTGCCTTTGGCCGGGATATTTGTGTACCGAATAATGTTAAAATATATCTTGAAAGGAGTCTAGGGGAGTTTTTTTTTTAAAGATTGATGGAGGTCTAGCGTGGTGACTAAAAAATAAATAAATAAATAAATTAATAAATATATATACAGTATATACTGTATATATCTATAAACCGGTATATATATATATATATATATATATATATATATTTATGCTCAGGCCCAATCCCCATTTTTCATATTTTTATTTTTATTTTCTATTTAATTCTATTTTATTATTATTTTTCTTGGGGGTGGCCGCCTCACGAAAGAGCAAGACCAGGGAAAACACAAAATACACCATAAAACAACGAACAAACACAGACAAAACACAAATTCACACACACCTAGGTCACCCAGAAGAAGACACAGAGACCAGGTCACCAAGGTCGCTCCAGCACTCCCCCGGCTCCTGACCACCCGGAGGCATATTTCCGAAGTCGAGACTAGTCGAGACCAGCCGTCCGGCTGGCTCAGTTGATAGCGTGCCTGATTCCCATCTTGAAGGTCTCGCGTTCAATCCCCGCTCAGATTGAAAAGTTTTTCTGGGATATAGCCGGCGGTTACCATCTCCCCATGAGCAAGGGGGATGGGTAATGGTCTCTGGTAGACTAAAGAAAGCCAAGCGCTTGTGAATCCTCGAAGGAGGAGATACGGGCGCTATATAAGTAACCAGAAGATTATTATTATTATTATTATTATATCATAGGGAAAATTAGGACCAATCAGAGGCCGCAGTGGCAGTGACGTTCCCACAAGGGGAGGAGCCAGTCTGTCTGTCTCTCTCTCTCTCTGGGTGAGGAGCCTGCCTGCCTCTCGTTTGTTTATCTCTCTCTCTGGTAAATCGAAGAAGTAAATCACCTAGTATAACAAGTTATCAATATTTATTCGCATAGTATCTGTCTAGATTAAATAAGCATCCAGAGTACAATATGTTATTCCCATTAATTATGGTTTTACTTGAAAAGCAATGAGTAAACAATGAAAATTTTGCGATTCTGGCATCTTTCGTCCCAAGATTTGAGGAGGAGGGTGTTGCCAGTTCTCCTTAGACAGTTAAATTGTTTCAAATAGTTCCAGTTTATTTATCATTATCATTTAAATTTACATTCATGCACAACGTAAATAAACTATAAATGGTCACTTTTCACTCTCTCTCTCCGCATATGTAATGATCTCATTCCATAATATTATGTATGTAGGCCTACAGATGTATGTATGTATGGATGTATGTATGTATGTATGTATACACTCAGGCACATACCCCATAGCTGGGGGTGGCTGAATCGAGACAGACTAAGGGAATAAGTAAAGATCAATGATAGGAGAGAAAGTGATAGATTGATATGAAGGGAAAAACAACATTCACAATTATATCTCATCGTACATCTGGAATCACAGTCCAACCTTACAGGTGAGTAACCTTTATGCCAAATGTCTCACTTCATATCGTATGGTTTCTTTATGTTCAGCGCCTTTCACGATAAAAATCGTTAATATTAGAGAACAGGCTGATTGAACTCATTGTTTTTTTGCTTGAAATCATTATTTGTTGTGTTCCCAGTGTCTTGATCAGGATTATTTGTAACATTGTGCTTTATTTAAAAATGACATATTATATTGGCTTAAAGTACCGAGGGCGTACAATATTGTACCGCCCTGGATATAATGGGGTTAAGAGGTGTTCAAGTAGCCCTAACCACTACTGTACTTATATAAATATTCATTAACATTGTCACATCACAACATATCGACTACAATAAAAGTAATATTTAGCAAAATATAGAAATAGCTGTCATACATAAGAATAACAGAAAATGGGAGTCTACAGAAAGTCGATTGGCTCACACAAGGCAGATCCCCTTCACACCCAACCCTAATTATAAGGCCTAAGTAGCCTATAGGCCTAGGCCCAACTCACTAACACGTATCGTATAATTATATAGCCTACTAATTAGCCTTTGGCTCTACCTTATGCACTTAAACCATTAACTATTTCATAACATTTGATGCTTAATATATTTTGTACTATCTGATAATGTTAATGTGTTAATGACATTTAAAATAAAGTAATGTATAGGCTATGCATATACTGTATATATAACCCTTTAGATTATATGAGTGACTTAAGTTCCTTCTTGAAATTATCAGCACAGGTTAACTGCTTAAATGTCACAGGAATCAATATAGTTCGCCAGTGAAATAATATTGGGCCTTCTAAAATTGTCAAGGAATTTCTGTCCATGGCTGTGCAATACCGTAATACGGTAGGCTACTCTTATTTACTCATAACCATAACATAGCACAATCATAATGTATCCTTAATGTAGTTAATATTTGAAATAACTTGTTATACTAGGTGACTTACTTCTTCTATTTACCAGAGAGAGAGAGAGAAACCAAAGAGAGGCAGGCAGGCTCCTCACCAAGAGAGAGAGAGAGAGAGTGACAGACAGACTGGCTCCTCCCCTTGTGGGTGACGTCACTGCCACTGCGGCCTCTGATTGGTCCTAATTTCCCCTATGATATACACTAGTCTCGACTTCGGAAATATGCCACCCGGAGAGGTTCCGATCTCGGCAGGCACACATGCAGCGGAGCCGAAGCCACAAGCCCGCCCACCACACTTCCAGGCGCACCCTTCATATTAATCGTCTCCCCGGGCCAGGCACCTGATGGACTATTACAGTATCTAGTCCAATTTGTGACCGACCCCTTCCCCCAAATGACGAAGTGTTCACTCAACTATTCACAAGCATTATCCATTCATTCCTGTTTATTATCACTTCCCTTGCCTGATTTATAGTCATTCCTCAATCATCCAAAGCTTGTCTTACACATTATCTCCATCTCAATGGGGGTCTTCCTGCCCTTCTATCTCCCCTTGTATCTGACTCACATATTCTCTTTGTAAGCCTTTCATCTCCCATTCATTCAACATGACCATACCAGCTCAGCACGCTTCTGTCCATTCTGGCTGACAAATGTTCCTGCTGCATCACTCTCCTACCTATCTCTTCATTCCTCAATCCGTCTCTACGAGTAACTCCACACATACTCCTCAAGCAACTCATCTCCATCACATCCAGCTTTCTTCTCTCCTATTTCTTCAGAGCCCATGTCTCAACCCCAATTCCTTGATAAATTGCACTTTTTACTTTCAATCCGAGATTTCTCGTCTTCCACATGATTCCCATTGCTCCGATAACCTTCCTTCCTTCACACACTCTCTGTTTTATCTCCATTTCTATACCTCCACTCCTGCTTATCGTTCCTCCTAGATATTTAAAACACTCTACTTGTTCCAATATTTCCCCATCCAGCCTCACATCTAGATTCACCCTACGATCACCCCTATTACACACCATTGCTTTACTTTTATTGCCGTTCACATTCCGTTTCCTTCTCCCACAAACCACTCCAAACTCTTTGACTACCTGCTGCAATTTCTCCTCAGAATCTGCCACCAACGCTGTGTCATCATCGAACAGCAACTGATTTAACTCCCAAACTCTACCATTCTTTCCTACTAAACCCAGTCCTCTTCCCACTTTCACCTCCCTCACCACACCATCCATACAAATATTAAACAGCCAAGATGACAATACACAACCCTGTCGCAAACCTACCTTTACCTCAAACCATTCACTCAACTCACCATTTCCTACTCTAACACATGCTCTACTCCCTTCATAAAAACTCCTAACTGCTTCCAACAAATTTCCTCCAATTTCATAAATCCTTTACACCTTCCACATTGCTTCACGATCCACACGATCATACGCTTTTTCCAAATCCATAAAAGCTAAAAATATCTCCTTATGCTTCTCTAAATATTTCTCGCAACTGTCTTACTGTATACATCTGATCCACGCACCCTCTTCCCCTCCTAAAACCGCACTGTTCTTCGCCTATTACAACTTCCGTACACTTTACTATATAATTTATATATATATATATATAATTATATATATATATATATATATATACAGTATACCAAAAATTAAGCTCTGCCCCCTTAATATGTGTTTCAGTGGTCTGCGTGTATTAATTTGAATCAGTTAACCGACTATCGCTGGGTTACAACGTAGCATTCATTGTTAGCAATGTATCTTATTTTACATTATATTCTACTTTTGTTTATTATTAGTTTTGGCATTTTATTTTATTTTATTTCTTTGCGTTTTATTCTAGTTGTAAATGTCTGGATGCATTTATTGTATTTCATATATTTGTCTTCTTGCACTTTTAATTATTACGTTTTATAATTATCTCCTCTTTTTCTATTTTAAATTTATGGGAGTACTTAATCTTCATCCCTTTTAGCATTCAAAGTATCTAATTATACCTAATTGTCTTTTCTTGTTCGTACTTTGCTCCTACTTAATTTACATCTAATTGAATATTCATAATGCTCAACTCCAGTTCTTATTTCCTAAAAAACATCAACCCGCAGTTTCTAGTTTTGCATTCAACTATCCAAATATCCTCGGTAATTTTATTTTTTTCTAATTCTTACTGGCAATAAAATTAATGTGTATTATTTTTCTGTTAAAGTATCAAATGTTTTCTTTTCTAGATTTAATTCATGTCTGTAATAGTGCTCTTCCACCTATGTTCACGTTTTACCCAATTCGTTTTGTTTATCGTTCTACATTTTACATCGTTCATGATAAATGCCTTATATCCTTGAACGTCAGCTATCTAATTAACCTTCTCGTATTTATCCTTATTTTATAATTTATTGCTACTTTAATGTTCTTTTATTGTCACTACTTAGACATTCAAACATGTCTTTTCATAATTATTTTCTTACTTCTTTCTTACTTTCTTTAGGGGAGGTGTGGTGGAGTGGTCATGCCACTGGATTGGTAATCCAATGGACCCGGGTTCAAATCCCGATATGTCAATGGGAAGATATTATTGGGATTGAATTTGTGCTGTACCTAGTATCAGTGCATTACCACAAAGCCCACCGAAATGCCAAAAAAATACCCTCGTTGTTCCCTGATTAAATAACACTGTATGAATATTCCCATATTCAAAATATGTTACAGGGGGACAATGCCTAGTGAGTTCACTGCTCAATAGGTGGCGTTCTGAGAGTGAGGGTCTGAGTCTGGAGGGTGAGACGGTGAAGCACTTGAGCGAAGCAACCGGCCGCTTCAGAGATGGAGCTGCTTCGAGCCATGATGGATGCTTCGCATGTCTCATTCCCCAGACTGGAACAAGACCTCACGGGCTTCACCGTGTTGGGCGGTGGAATGTACAGGCTCTCAGCCTATGCCCTAGAGGGAGTAGTTGGAATATAGAAAAAAAAAAAAAAAAAAAAAAAAAAACACTTGGTAATTTCCTTTTACGTTTAAATTGAAACAACTTATTTTGATTATATCTCTGTTCTTTTCTCCTTTATTTACTTTCACATTAGATCAACCCAAGTATATTTAATTTAATATACTTCTATGTTCCCTTGATTATTTCATTGTTGTTACTTAAAAGGTCTCTCACCTTTAACGTAAGTTTCTACTCGTATTAATTTCGTTATCTTTTATTTTGCTTACCTTTTAAAACCTTATCATTTTTTATTTCATCAAATAATTGAAATGTCCCAATATCTTTACGCTTAGATACCCTAATAATTCCCCTTCTGATCTATTCGGTACTTAAATGTTTCTAGTAAGAGAAATGCAGGTACACTCGAATGCCATAGTCTCTTGCCCACTCATATACCTGTATATTCGTGGACTTCACCCATTTCTAATTACGAAAGTATATCTTCGGAAACGAATTTATGAATATTATTTGTTTATACATCAACTACAAAACTAGATATACTGTTTATTGAAAGGCAAGTTTCATAAAACAATAATCAATACAGATATTTATAAGTGCATAAAGCAAAACATAATTGGTCCACGAATAATTCGTCGAGTGGGCTAGAGACTATGGCATCTGAGTGTACCCAATAGTCTCTGCCCAATAATCTTTCTGTTGTTTATTTTCTCAATAATTGTCGTTTTCTGTCACTTATTTATCTACAATACTATTATATATGCAATCCAGATATCTGTACAGTCTTATTCACTTCCTTGTCTATAATGTTGTCTTAACTTAAATGTTCCTCTATTATTACATTATAAGCAGTCTAATTGGCCCCCTTAAGCTTCTTTTCATAATTCTTATTTCGTTCTTACTGTCTTACTGGTTTTCTGACTCCATTCTCCCTCATGTTTTTCCCTACTAGTGTTCCGATGTTAAGACGTCCGGCCTATTAGTTTGGCGATTTTAAGACCTTTCGCCTCACTTCTTTGTCAATATTAATACTAATTGTGTCACTTAGGTGTAATTTTTGTCCTAACGAGCGATAGCGAGCTTGTAATTTAAGAGAAACTGGCCTTCGGCCGTTACATTTTTCTACCGAGAAATGTATACATATCTAGAAAGGGGATATTGGGAATGTTTTCTTAAGTTTGATGAAGGTCTAAGGAGGAAACTAAAATATATAATACATAAATTAATAAATCGACCAACAAATAAACCCTTCCCCTAACTCATCCTCTCTTATCCTCTTCCAACTCTAGCTGTCCGATCCTCCTCCACCTCTCCCTCCCTTCCCTCCTCCTCCTCCACCTCTTCCTCCCTTCCCTCCTTCTCCTCCACCTTCCCCTCTTCCACTACGCTAAAAAAGATTTCTCAATGAACAACATTCAACTATCAAATACGAATAAAGAAAAGGATCTGGGAGTTATAATATCGACGACCTGAAGCCGAGTAAACAGTGTACAGAGGTAATAAGATCTGCTAATAAAGTAGGTGTGCAGTTTTCGCATTACCCCCCCCCCAAAAAAAAAATGCATACGCAACTTTGCGATCTAGAATTCTGCAAGTAGTATTGAATCTCTTAGGTAAAATCGGTATATATGTTTTATATATATATATATATATATATATATATATATATATATATATATATATATATATATATATATATATACACCGGTATATATATATATATACTAAATGTTTTTATACTCACAGCCGGACTTGAACCACCGAGAGTCAGAGCAAGTGCCCATACTTTAAACCACTATATGACAGCAGCGTGATAGAGGATACTTGTGTGCAGTGGATTAAAGCATAGACACTCGTCCTGACTGTTGGTGGTTCATGTCCGCCTGGGAGTATAAATACAGTATATATAATTACATTTATATATGAATCTTAAACATTGGAATATTTATCTATAATAAGGTCAACCTAACATTAGTTTGTAGCATTTTGAATATGGTGTAATTCAAATTTAGAATATATATAAGAAAGAAATAGTGACCATAATCTGTGACCTTCACTTTTCACCTTGACCTTTGAATTATTTTGTTACCTCCACCAACCGACTTTACTCCTAAACTCAATTAATGAAATCAACAAATACATGTGGTAGTCCAGGGATTCGAACCTAGGATGCTCACACCGAAATTCAGTGCATTTATCCATGGCGCTATGAAGACAGACAAAAACACAACATTTGGACAATCGTTGCATTGACCAACCGAATTTGCCAGCAAAATTTGGTGACGATAAGTAACCCGTTCAGTACAGTTCTTTCTGTTAGTTTCATTTCATACTGGATATTAAGACGATTTTATTTAGTTTATGAAGGGCCTCCATAAGATTAGCAGGCTTTCAACTATCTTAATTAACCCTTTTTACTACCACAGATCCTTCATACGCTCCACAAAATCGTCTAATTATAGCTAGAATACAATAAAAAAGACGTCACCGGTACACAAAGAGTTAAACAGCCTAGGAAGAATTTAAAGAAAATTATTAACACTCTTCTTTTGTTCTTTGGCCTTGACCTTTAACCTTAAGTATTATAATATATATCTATATTAATAGAATAGATGACAATGACCTTTATCTTGACCTTTATATGTCTCAACATTTATTATTTTCCTTTTCACTTAAAGTGCAACTATCTCACCAAATGTGAAGTTTGCATGAAAAGTAAAGAAAATAGCATATTGACCTTTTATTTGACCTTGGCCTTTCATATGGAATTGAATTGTTTCTTGTATGACCTTGGCCTATGTCTTCAGAATATACATGGTAAGCCTTGTGAGAATCTAACAGTTAGTATAAGAAATACTAGTAAAAAATTTTTTTTGACCTTTGACCTTACCCTTTAAAATATTCATCTAAAATTTGGGCAATACGATATCAAGGTTACCAGTAACTTGTATTGTGAAAATGAAGACATTTGAGTAAAAAGTAAAATAAATAGTAAAAGTTGACCTTTGACCTTGACCTGTGACCTGGACCTTCATGTAAGAGTATTTTTGTTTGTTTTTATTGACATTGGCCCAGAAAATCAACCAAGCATGCCTAATTTCATTAAAACACATCAGTTAGTTTCATATATATTAATAGAATAGTTGACCTTGATCTTTGACCTTTATCTTGACCTTTGTGATATGTGTGTCCAAATGTATTATTTTCCTTGTCATTTAAAGTGAAACTATCTCACCAAATTTTGTGAAGTTTGCATGAAAAGTAAAGAAAATAGCATATTGACCTTGACCTGTGACCTTGACCTTTCTTATGGAATTATATAGTTTCTTGTATGACCTTGGCCTAGGTAATCCGAATATACATGGTAAGCCTAGTGAGAATCTAACAGTTAGTATAAGAAATATTAGTGAAAAACTTATTTTGACCTTTGACCTTGACCTTTGACCTTCCCCTTAAGAATATATACCTAATAGTTGGTCAATACGATATATAAGTTACCAGTAACTTGTATAGTGAAAATGAATACATTTGAGTAAGAACTAAAAAATATGAAATATTGACCTTATTTTTAACCTTGGTCTTTGACCTTAACCTTTAAATTAAATGGAATATTTCTTTTTGAATGACCTTTGCATTGACCAAATGGATATGCCTGGGAAATTTGGTGAAAATCCATCGAACGGTCCAGGAGGAGTTTCCGGACAGACAGACAGACGGACGACGACGACGACGACGACGACGACAGACAGGCTGGCTGGTGGTGCACAGTATACGGGTGGGATCTGTGTGCGCGATACCACTCTGCTTCGCAGAGTTGATAAATTGGTGGGTTTCATTTAAATTCAAATCAGAAAAAATCTTACTTACTCTATTCAACTCATTGGTGCGTCCCCATTTCGAATACTGCGTGCAATTCTGGTCATCGAACTACAGCAAGGACACAAATAAACTTGAAAAGGTGCAACGCAGTCACTAAAATGATTCCTAGATTGTGCAATAAACCGTACGAAGAGTGTTTAAAAAGAACTAGATTATTTTGTTTAGCTTAACAAAGCGCAGAATGAGAGGTAACCTAATAGAGGTGTTCAAAATCTTCAAGGGATTCAACAACCTAAATGTAAGCGAATTATTCATGATCAATCAAGCAAATTCGAGAAACAATGGTTATAAGATTATAAGGCAAGCGTTTTCATTCTCATGAGGCGGAGCATTTTTTCTTCAACCGTGCTGTGAATATTTGGAACAGACTACCCTCGAACATTGTAAACTGTAATACTGTCGAAACATTCAAGAATCATCTGGATAAACACTTGGCAAATAACCCCCAATTAACAGTTTATTTCAGAATAACGCGCAACGAAGTGACAACCCATACAGCAATGTATATTGATATGCATACACCTGTTCCCCTTCAGAATTGTAGTAATAGAGTTAGCTTAGATCACAAATCAACTTAATTTTCTCCCTGTCCTATCCGAAATTCCGTGTCAGTTTTTGCATACTACATGGTATTTTTCCAACTGTTTCCATGCCAGCATTGGCTGGATGAAGTGGTGGGTAGGGAGGAGCCTTCTTCTTTGCTATCCTTTTCTCTACCTCGTAGTCAATAGATTAGATATCCAAACTGCCCCGTAAATAACAATAGGTATGTTGCAGTTTGTTCTCCTTTGTATTGTATTCCCTCTC
>CM064489.1:34387321-34392321 GCA_032716605.1 Paralithodes platypus | reverse complement strand
TTGTAGATATTATTATTTTGCGAGTTTTCAATCATTTGATAGGCGTATATCACGGTGTAGGGTTGATTTCATAGTATGAAATCAACCCTACACCGTGATATACGCCTATCAAATGATTGAAAACTCGCAAACACGAAATTATAATATCAATACCATCATTTGATAGGCGTCTATATCACGGTGTAGGGTTGATTTCATACTATGAAATCAATCCTACACCGTGATCTACGCCTATCAAATGATTGAAAACTCGCAAACACGAAATAATAATATCAATACCATCATTTGATAGGCGTCTATATCACGGTGTAGGGTTGATTTCATACTATGAAATCAATCCTACACCGTGATATACGCCTATCAAATGATTGAAATCTTGCAATCACGAAATAATAATACCAATACCATCATTTGAAAGGCGTCTTACCATCATGGCGTCTATATCAAGGTGTAGGGTTGATTTCATACTATGAAATCAACCCTACATCGTGATATATACGCCTATAAAAAATGATGATATCAATATATATATATATATATATATATATATATATATATATATATACGTATATACGTATATTTATTGTTCTATATATGATATTTTGGAGAAATTTACTTTCTCTCTCTCTCTCTCTCTCTCTCTCTCTCTCTCTCTTTCTCTCTTTCTCTTTCCTTCTTTCTATCTTGTTTGTGTGACTTACTGATTACTGTAGCCACTCCTCAAACCAACCGTCACAGCCCCGGGCAGTACCACCAAGTAGGATTTCTTTCTCTACCTTCATGTATTCATGTTATTCATTTCTTCGCGTGACTCCATGTTGCTTGCAATCATTTGATAGGCGTATATCACGGTGTAGGGTGATTTCATAGTATGAAATCAACCCTACACCGTGATATAGCCTATCAAATGATTGTATTGGATATATTATTTATAGTGCAAGTTTTCATTCATTTGATAGGCGTATATCACGGTGTAGGGTTGATTTCATAGTAGGAAATCAACCCTACACCGTGATATACGCCTATCAAATGATTGAAAACTCGCAAACACTAATAATAATATCAATACCATCATTTGATAGGCGTATATATCACGGTGTAGGGTTGATTTCATACTATGAAATCAATCCTACACCGTGATATACGCCTATCAAATGAATGAAAACTCGCAAACACTAAATAATAATATCAATACCATCATTTGATGGGCGTCTATATCACGGTGTAGGGTTGATTTCATACTATGAAATCAATCCTACACCGTGATATACCCTATCAAATGATTGAAAACTCGCAAACACTAAATAATAATATCAATACCATCATTTGATGGGCGTCTATATCATGGTGTAGGGTTGATTTCATACTATGAAATCAACCCTACACCGTGATATATACGCCTATAAAAAATAATGATATCAATATACGGTATATATATATATATATATATATATATATATATATATATACTGGTACGTATATACGTATATTTATTGTTCTATATATGATATTTTGGAGAATTTTACTTTCTCTCTCTCTCCTCACAGACTCTCATCTCTCTGTCTCATTTCCTTCTTCCTATCGTGTTTGTGTGACTTACTGACTGATTACTGTTAGGCGCACTCCTCAAACAACCAAACCGTCACAGCCACCCGGGCAGTAGGCCACACCAAGGTAGGATTTTCTTTTCTCTACCTTCATGTATTCATGTATTTATTCATTTCTTCGCGTGACTACATGTTGCCCTCCAATCATTTGATAGGCGTATATCACGTCGTGTAGGGTTGATTTCATAGTATGAAATCAACCCTACAACCGTGATATATACGCCTATAAAAAATGATGATATCAATATACGGTATATTATATATATAATAATTATTAATATATATTATATATATATATTATCTCTATAATATATATATAATATATATATTCAATATAGATATCTAGTCAGTATATTTTATTTGTTCTATATATGATTATTTTGGGAGAAATTGTACTTTCTCTCTCTCTCTCTCTCTCTCTCTCCCTCTCTCTCTCTCTCTCTCTTTCCTTCTTCCCATCTGTGGTGTGTGACTCACTGTTTATCAGGTCAATCCCCAGAATACCCTTTTGACAATTAGGCCCCGGGCACTAACCATCTTGTAGGTATATTCTTTCTCTACCTTCATGTATTCATGATTTATTCATTTCTTTACGCGGTGACTACATGTTGCTTGCAAATCATTTGATAGGCGTAATATCACGGTGTAGGGTTGGAATTTCATAGTATGAATCAACCCTATCAACCCTACACCGTGATATAGACGCCTATCAAATGATGGTATTGCATATTGATTATTTAGTATTTGCTGAGTTTTCAATGCATTTGACTAGGCGTATATCACGGTGTATGGTTGATTTCATAGTATGAAATCAACCCATACACCGTGATATATACGCTATCTATGATTGAAACTCGCAACACTATTAATAATAACTCGCAGAGTACCATCATTTGATAGGCGTCTATATCACTGTAGGGTTGATTCCTACGATGAACAATCCTACACCTGAATAACGCCTATCAATATTGAAACTCGCAACACTAAATAAATATCAGATACCATCATTTATAATGCGCCGATCTCAAGGTTAGGGTTGATTTGCATACTTGAAGCAACCTACATCGTGATATCATACGCCTCAATAAAATCACCATCATTTGATAGGCGTCTATATCACGGGTAGGTTGATTTCATACTATGACATCAATCCTACACCGTGATATACGCCTTCAATGATTGAAAACTCGCAAACACTAAATAATAATATCATACGATCATTTGTAGGCGTCTATAGCAAGGTGTAGGGTTGATTTCATACTATGAAATCAACCCTACATCGTGATATCGACTGCCTATCAAAAAGATGATGATGAATATCAATATATATATATATATATATATATATATATACTATATATTTTACGTAACGTATACGTACGTTATACTTTATTGTTCTATTTTAATATGATATTTTGGAGAAGATTACTTTACTTTCTCTCTCTCTCTCTCTCTCTCTCTCTCTCTCTCTCTCTTTCTGCTCGTTCTCTTTCCTTCTTTCCTATCTTGTTTGTGTGACTTACTGATTACTGTAGGCCACTCCTCCAAACAACCAACCCGCCCAGCCAACCCGGGCAGTACCACCAAGTAGGGATTTTCTTTTTCTCTACCTTCCATTTATTCATGTATTTATTCCATTTTCTTCGCGTGACTCCATCTTCCTTGCAATTATTTGTTAGGCGTATATCACGGTGTAGGGTTGATTTCCATAGTATGAAATCAACCCTACCCACCCGGGTGATATATACGCCTATAAAAAAATGATGATATCAATATACGGTATATATATATATTATATATATATATATATTATATATATATATATATATATATATATATATATAATCTATATCACTAGTATATATGCTATATTAGATATATATGTATATATGGTGTATATTGTCTTGTCAATCATTTGATAGGGCGTATATATCACGGTATAAAAAAACGGTACATTTGTTTCCTTACGAAGTTGACCTTGAAATTGCTAGGACGTTTCTCCTCTCTTGTTCGCGAAGGAAAGAAATGTACTGTACACGTTATATATACGAAAAAAGTTAAACCTATCAAATGATTGCAAGCAATATACACCAATATACAGTCACATATAATATATATTTATATATATATATATATATATATATTATATATATATATATATATATACTGTAATATTGGTGTATCTTGCTGTCAACTCCTTTGATAGGCGTATATATCAGCGTAAAAATATACGGATACATTTGTTTCCTTACGAAGGTGACCTTGAAATTGCTAGACTTTTTCTCTCTCTTTCGTAAGGAAAGAACTGTACTGTACACGTTATATTACGCCTATCAAATGATTGCAAGCAATATACACCACTATACAGTTATATCTGTATCTGTATATTGGTGTATAATTGCTTGGCAATGTCATTTGATAGGCGTAGATCCCGGTACTACGGTACCCAATTTGTTTCCTTACGCAGGTGACCTTGAAATTGCTAGGACTTTTCTCTTCCTCTTTCGTAAGGAAAGAATGTACTGTCCACAGTTATATAGTCGCCTATCAATGATTGCAAGCAATATACACCAATATACAGTATATTACTGTAGGATGGTGTATATTGCTGATCATTTGATAGCGTTATATATCACGGTATCCGGGTACATTTGTTCCTTACCAGGGCCTTGTAAATTGCTAGGACTGCTCTCTCTCTCCGTCTCATCTCCTTCCGCTCCCCTCTCTCTCTCTCTCGTCCTCTGCTCTCTCTCTCAAATCAATCATGTCCTTAGTTGTCAAGTTTGAGTCTGCACATCCCTCATGACAAAATACCATTCCCACAATTTTCATAGTCAACACAAGACAGGCCAAACGACGAAGATCGTCAATCCCCACAGCCACGCCCATCCGGGTACATCCAGGCAGCGAGCTTTCGTCAGAGCCTCCAGTGATGCCGCGGTGGTGAGCTAGGGAACATCTTCTCGGGGTATTGTGCAGCTCTCACCACTAACCCCCGCCCATGGACAACCAGTACCATCGACGTCAACACCAGGCTGTTGTTCCTCCTCCCAGGTTGGCAACGCCACCGGGGCTGGAGGGGATGAGGAGGACCAGGAGGACCAGGGGTCGGCTGACGATGTCTGAGAGTGATGCCGGCACCGGCTCAAGCTCTCCACCGATTCGTCCTGAAGGGCCAGGATATCCCCCGACAGCCAACCCCCCCACCCCCACCGCGAAAGAGACCCCCCTCAACCCAAGCGGACTCTAAATGGCGGGCAGGCACAGCTCCACAGCCACAGCAGGGACCGCCACAGCAAGGTGCCTGGGGAAGGGCCCGAGGAGGAAGGGCCCAAGGAAGGGCCCTAGGAAGGGCCCGAGGAAGGGCCTCAAGAGGTGATCAGGTACTTGCTC